>VDFB02009467.1:0-64065 GCA_007258455.2 Sequoia sempervirens | reverse complement strand
TAATGAACACACATGAATGTATGTTAATTAAAATACAATTATTATCTAAATTCATTAAAAGATGTAATGTAATGCATGGATACATATCATAGAAAGACACATGTATACATATGTTTCACACACACACAACCATATCATAATACAATTTTTTTTATAATGTGTTAATGAATAATGTCAACATATGTAGTGATACTACCCTTAGAGAGTGAGCACCACACACATGACATATTAGACACTACACATAGTATCAATGAGGATGCATTGTATTAACGAGCTCTTTTAGATTCGTTCCATCCATAGAAGATAATCCATAGGAACCTGAACCATACATGGAGATGAAAATGTAAGGGAACAACCAGTTAGGACATAAATTCCCCCTTTGATCAAGTAGCACATTTACATTTCTCTTATTATCATACAGAGCTAGGTCTCCTGCATTAAAATTTATAGGAAGCACACTTTGATTATACTACCTTGATAATGATCATTGATAAGCTTTAAGATGATCGAGGGCCTATAATTGATACTCATCGAGCATCTCTAGCTAATGCAAATGATTAGCGTGATGATTTTCATCATCAATTAACCCTTTAAGGGAAACCCACAAAGACATAATTTCCAACTCTAAAGGCATAATAGCTTCAACACCATTCATGAGGTTGTAAGGAATTATTCCTATCACCATTAAAACACTTGTGTGATAATCCCACAAAGCATACATTAATTAAATATGTCATCCTTATCATGTCTGTTAACTATTTTGTGAAGTATGAGATCAAGAGTCTTATTAGATGTTTTTATTTGGCCATTGGATTGAGGATAATAAAGCGTAGAAAATCTATGTTGAGTATAGACCTTTTGTAGGAATTTCCTTACTTCCTTGTTCTTGAATGACATGTCATTTTCAAAAACAAGTTTAGAAGGTAATCCAAAATGAGAAATAATGTTATTTAGAAGAAAAATATGAATAGCTTTAGTTTTTCTAGAGTGAAGCAAGATAGCTTTGATCCATTTCATGAAGTAATCTATAGTAGTGATGAAAAAATTATGTCCTTAGAAGAAGGAGGTGATATTTTTCTAATAATATCCAACCCCCATTTTATGAATAGCTAAGGAGAGGTTTGTTTGTAACTCTTGTGTAGGTGCATGAATAAGGTGATTATGTTGATGAAATTACAAAAACCTTTTAACAAATTCGAAGGAGTTTTATTCCATCATTTTCTAAAAGTATCCCATTTGTATCTATTGGAAAAATAAGGACAAAGAATTGCGAGGGGGGGAGTATGTATAGGATCATCATGGAAAAAAAACCCCTTAAGTGGCAAAAAAATCAGAAAAATCAGAGTTAGGAAACTTGACGTAAATTTTTGAATATGTTATCTATATTATTTCAAAAATATGTAAGAATAGAATTTGTAGAAAATTGAATGCAGTTTCTAAAATACTGGGTTTTTAAAAAAAATACCTATTTAGTGAAAATTTGAATTTTCAATGCAGTAGTACTTAAATTTTAGGGAAAAAATAAGAAGGTGTTTTTTTGACCACCCTCATGACAATGAAATGATACTATTGTTTTATAAGATTTTAGATATAAGTAAAGGACTCATATCCCAATGTGATGCATATTATTTTGTATTTTTCTTCCAAGTAAATAATTAATTATGAATTTTTTATTACAGCTTTTAAAAAATATAAAAAACTCGTATGTCTGACCACCTTAACTTGGTGAAAACTTCATGAAATTCAATTTTTCTTTTTTTAATCCTATATTATGTGAAGCATAGAATGTGACACATGTTTTAGATTCAAAAAATGTGATACCATTTGAAAGCTATAGATGTTTTTCAATAAGCCTATCAATCATGACTTTAGTCATAATTTGAATAGAAAATGAATAATAATTACTTATTAAATTCAAAGTAAATCATAATTTATATTGGTGGAAAGCTAAAAATATCTGTTAAAAACCCTTTTCATTTCATCAATTTTGGGTAGTAAAAAATGTTTTCAGCCACATACCCATCATATTGCCACTTTTTGGCCCATCATGATCCTACACATACCTGGGGGATGAATCAATTATCGCAAAATATTAAATTTTTCAAACTTTACTTAACTTGATCTTAGATCTAATGAATGAGAAATAAACCATAAACAATCAACACATCAAGAAAATAGAGAACACCAAGATATTTATCTGGAAAGCTTGCTAGGGGAAAAACCACGGTGGATTTTAGTCCACAATATTATACCCTCTTAAAAGTATAATGAAAATAATAATGGGAATGCACATGTATTTAGGCACACTACCTAGAGCTCATTGCTCCAATACAAGGGGGATCACTTCCCAACAATACAAAGTTAATTGGATCAAATGGAGGGTATGCATTGAGAAATAGCTTCTTCACAAGCCTACTTGTTGTTCTACTTAAGCACATAAAAAATTCTTTACTCTTTTGCTCACTTTAACAGACTCTACTCTTCCTTCAAGAGATATTCACACATTCACACATTCAACATACACACACTCCCTTACACTTCCATCTTCACTCAAAAAATCAATTTTATACATCCCTATCATGGATTACATCAATAACTTAGTCAACTAGGAAAATATAAAACATATTTATATGTCAAGCCAAATTTACAAATAAAAATTTCAATGTAAATATCACATCATCAGCCAACACAATGATGTGACCCAAAACAATATTCATGAGTGTGAAAAATATTCAAATTTTATTCTTCAATGATTTGTAACACATTACCACCATTATGTCAGCCAAGAACATAAAAACCTGAACATGCACCAGAAGAATCTTTGAGCATGAGCACAATGATCAACATGGACATACAACAATGATATAGAATGATCTAAAATCATCCAAAAACACCATGAACTAATAGAGAAGCATCCAAAAAAATTGAGATTACCAAAATCACACAAACTTCACTCAAGAACACTGAAAAAGACTACAAAAACACTGTCAGACCACAACATGATCAAATCTTCATGCGAACCTCTGAAACTTTTGATAGATGAACTAGATACTCTCAACAATAAACCCTTTGTTCCACAATAGCTAATATTCAATGTATACAACCAAACATCTTTATGAACTACACAATTCCACTAGCAATAGGAAACTCTGTAACTCTTTCTTCAACAATTTTCTCAATATCCTCAACATATACAACCTTGAATACAATGATGCTAATAGTGTTGACATTAATGAAAAATACATATCACTAGCACATCCATAGCATCTGACACTTTTGTAAAAATCTCCCCCCGGGAATTGATGGCAACACATGATGTGAAAAATACCATCAGCTCAACACACTTACTTCTCCATAGATTCTAACTCTTCTTCCTAGTTGCTATTCTCCCCAAAAGGCTCTTCTCCTCAAAAATATTTTTCGCATTGATCTTCTCCCCCTTTGATTTCAATGGAAAAGGTAACCATTACCTTTCCACATACATGCTTTGAACCACATATCTGCACATATGACTACTCCCCCTAGGTAACAATCATGGAAACATCAATCTAGATCATAATATAGCAATGAAGCACACATATTGATGAAAGTAAATGCATCTTTTTAGTTCTTATTAGGAGTGGTAATCACCCATAGCATTCCTCTGAGATACTCAAAAGTATCCTTCAAAAATGGCTTAGTAAAAATTTCTACAATATGCTCTTTGGTAGGCACATACTCCATTCTGACTTCTTTCTCACTCACTTTCTCCCTCAATAAGTGAAACTTGATTGATATATGTTTGGCCTTAGAGTGTAGCACTGGATTCTTTGAGAAATTTATTGCACTTGAATTGTCACAATATACAAAAATAGGGTCTTAATATACTACCTTGATATCTTTTAGCATCTATTTCATCCACGTCACTTGAGTATAGTCATTTGCAACAACAATATATTTTGCTTCAACAGTAGATACAATTTTTTTTTCTTTTTGGCTCAACCAAGGCACCAACTTCTTCCATAGGATGAAAGCACCACCACTAGTACTCTTCTTTTCATCTCCATCTATCCAATACACATCAATATATGCACTCAAGGTGAGATCATCATCCATTGGATACCAAAGTCCAAAGTCAACTATCCTTTTCAGATATTTGAAGATTCTCTTAATAGTAGTCACATGTAATTCTTTTGGATTAGCCTAAAATCTAGCAACCATACATACACCATTCATAATTTCTTGTCTAGTCTGAGTCAAATAGAGAAATCCACCAATCATTGACTTGTATCTTGATTGATTCACCTTAGGATAATCATCATTTTGTCTTAGATTTCATCTAGTTACCATGGGAGTACTAGCAAGCTTTGATTCTTGCATATTAATTTTTTTCAATAGCTCTCTCACATATTTGGACTGAGATATGAAAATTACCTTTCCTAACTAGGTAACTTGCAATCTGAGAAAGAACATCTCTCTAATAATACTCATATCAAATTCACTCTTCATTTCATGAGTAATCCTCATACATAGATTATCGTCTTCTCTAAAAATAATGTCATCAACAAAGACTTCAATAATTAACTCTTTATCATGATCCATATTGAAACATAACTTGGTATCAATAGTACCTTTATTGAATCCAAGCTTTAGTAAGTATTTATCCAATCTAGGATACTAGGCTTTGAGGGCTTGCTTAAGTCCATATAGAGATTTCTTTAATCGAAGAACCATAATCTCCTTGTCAATCAATTGAAATCTATCTGATTGTTCAATGTATACTTCATCTTTTAGCTCTCCATTCAGAAAGGCTAACTTTACATCCATTTTATAGACTTTTTATTTCTTATATGTAGCGTAAGCAATAAATAATCTAACAGATTCAATTCTACCAATAAGGGTAAAGGTTTCTTCAAAATTAATACATTCCATTTGTGAATACCCTTTACATACCAGTCTTGGTTTATTTTGGACCACTTCACCTTGTTCATTCATCTTATTCTGAAATACCTATTTAATACCAATCAAATTTTTGTCTTTAGGTCTAGGAAAAAGTGTCCATGTATCATTATTTTCAATCTATTTCAGTTCTTCCTTCATAGCTTCCATCTAGTGTTCATCTTGGGTGGCTTCAATGACATCTTTAGTTTCAATCTTGGAAATCAGGAAATACTCTTTTGCAATTTTTCTTCTAGTTTGCACACCTTTAATCTTGTCTCTTATAATTTTATTTTTAGACTGATTTAGCTTTGCATACCTCAAAACTTTGGGACTCTCTCAAGCTTTTGGTTCTTCTATTCTTTCTTCTACACTTGCAATTGTCTTTGCTTCCTAACTTGATTTACCAAAACATATTGAGGTTGTTTTATCAGAATATATGGCACAATCTAAAGTTGATTATGTGTCTGAGCATTCTTCCCTTGGTTTGTACTATCTTCATCTAAATCATGTCCACAATATCTTGATGATTTAGTAGAGTCCTCATCAACTTTGACATTTTCACTCAAAACCTCCTTTCTCAATATTCTAATATAGCACTAGTAATCCTTGCTCTTAGTAGAATAGCCTAGGAATATTCCTTCGTCGCGTCTTGCATCAAACATTCTTATTTCTTCATCTCTCTTGATATAACACTTGCTTCCAAATATCTTGAAATATTTAACAATAGGCTTATAACCAAACCATAGCTCGAAAGGGGTCTTACCAAAATTACCATTGACATTTACATGGTTCAAAGTGTACACACCAATTCTTACAACTTCACTCCAATAGATTTAGGACACATTTCCTTCTATCATCATTGTTCTATTAGTATCTAGAATTTTTCTATTCTTTCTCTCAACAACTCCATTTTGTCGAGGGGTTTAGGGAGCATATAATTGTCTTTTGATTCCATGCTCTTCACAAAAGGAATTGAAATCCTTGGAGGTAAGCTCACCACCTCTGTCTAACCTTAAGAATTTTATTTTTATGCCTTTCTCATTCTATACCATAGCCTTGAAACTTTTGAACTTCTCCAATGCTTCACATTTTCCTCTTAAGAAAGAAACCCATATCATCCTAGAGTAATGATCAATAATCGACATAGAGTACCTTTCTCCATGAATACTTCTGACTATGGAGGTACCATAGAGATCAATATGTAATAGCTCTACTAAACCATTTGAATTATTTTTTTCTCTAGAAAGAGACTCTAGTCTTTTTTCCCATCTGACATTCCTTGAAAATTGTGTTAGCAAGCTTCACTAGCTAATGTAGATCTCTTACTGCTTGAGTGGAGCTTCCCTTGATAATGTTATAAAAATTCACATGAAATAGCCTCCTATTCCATAACTAGCTTTCATATACATGAGAAATTAAACAACTCTCACTAGCAGTATTCAAGTGAAAAATATTACCTTCTATCTTTTTACCTGTAGCGATCATATTCCCAAAACTTCCACATATCCTGGATCTTCCATCTTTAAACCAAAGATCATATCCCTTGTCCACCATTTTTACAACACTCAATTGGTTGTGCTTCAAGCCTTCAACATAAATGACATCATCAATGTTATGCTTGTTACCAAGACAAATAAATCCTCTACAATGAATTACACTAGCATTGTTATCTTGAAATCTTACAACTCCACTATCACACTTATCTAAACATACAAATTTTCCTCTGTCACTAGTCATATGATGTGAGAATTCATTGTCAATAACCCACACATCCTTTTCTTCAACTAGGTTTTTAAGAGATTTCTCATCTTTAGTAGATTTAGTAGCAATTGAACCATTTTCCTTGATAGTAAGGAACACCCATTCATCCTTATTCACATTATCCTTATCAAACTCATCATCAGTTACTCCTTCAACAAAGTAGCATTTCTTTTGGAATCTATATTTTTTAGGCTTAGATATAGGAACTCTTTCAAGACACCTTGATGTGAAATTCCCTATTTTACTTCAAGAAAAACATTTAATAGGAAACACTCCTTCATACTTACCTTTTCCTTCACCCTCTTTCTTTATAATCAGTGCTTAAAATTCTACCTCTCTTTATTTATCTTCAAGCTATTTCAATTCCTCATCATACATAGATGTCTTTTTGGAACACTCTCCCAGATTATATCTTTGGTTGTTTCTTCTAGATACAATTGTCTTACGTGTAGATCCAGTCTTCAGAATAGATTCACAAAATTCACTCAACTCAAAGCTAGCAAGTTTACCAATCAACATATCTCTTGTCATATTTGTCACTGATCTAAGTTCTTCAATAGGACGAGCCTTCACTTTGTAGGATGGAGGCAAGGATCTGAGTATTTTAGCCAAAATTCCATCCTCTTCTAGGGAACCACTGACACATCTAATACCCATCACTATTTCATTTACTCTACATAAAAGAAGTGATATTTTAATCTTCACCAATTTTCAAATTTTCATACTTTCCCTTCAAACTATGTAGCTTAGCCATCTTCACCTATGCATCTCCTTCATACAAAGTGTCTAGATTCATCCAAATATCATGAGTTGTCTTTAGACCTATCACATTTTTCATCTCCATTTTTTCAAAGCACTCACCAAAGCTTTAATATCCCTAATACTTAGCCTCTTTGATCTCATCAGCAATGGAGGGACCATTGACATGAATAACATATGTATTCTTTGTAATATTCCTCAAATGAAATTCCATCTTGATTTTCCACAGTGAATAGTTAGTTCCATTGAATCTAGGACTTTCCTTCTTGTATGATTCCATCTCAGATCACCTCGTGTTGTTAAACTTCCTTAGAGGAACTTGATCTAATACCAATTGTTGGAAAAAATGACATACAATTAAGAGGGGGGAGAATCAATTGTCACAAAATTTTAAATTTTTTAAAATTTAATTAACTTAATCTCAGATCTAATGAATGTGCAATAAATCATAAACAATCAACACATAAGGAACACAAAGAACACCAAGATATTTACTTAAAAACCATGGTGGATGTTAATCTAGAATATTATACCCTATTAAAAGTATAGTGAAAATAATAATGGGATTGCACATGCATTCAAACACACTACTTAGAGCTCATTGCTCAAATAAAAGGGGGATCACTTCCCAATAGTACAAATTCAATTGGTTCAAATTCAGAGGGTATGAACTAAAAAAATAGCTTCTTCACAATCCTAATTGTAGTTCTAGTTAAGCATAGAAAAACTTATTCACTCTTCTACTCACTTCAATACACTTTTATCTTCCTTCAAGAGATATTTTCACATTCACACATTCAACATACACACACTCCCTCACAGTTCCACCGTAGCTCAAACTATCACTCTTATATATATGCATCATGGATTACATCAATAACTTAGTCAATTAGGAAAATATAAAACATATTTACAATGTCAACCCAAATTTACAAATAAGTTTTTAATGTGAATCTAACACCATCATCCAATACAATGATGCAACCCAAAACAATATTCATAAGTGTGCCAAAAATTCAAATTTTACACTTGAAGGATCCACAACACATTAGCACCATCATGTCAACTAGGAACATGAAAACATGAACATGCATAAGAAAAATATTTTACCATGAGCACACCGATCAATGTGGATATACAATAATGATAGAGAATGATCTAGAAAAATCCAAAAAAACTAGGAACTAATAGAGGAGCATCTACAACAACTAAGATTACCAAAATCACACAAAATTTACTCAATAACATTGGTAGAGACCATAGAAACACTATCAGACCACAACACGATCAAATTTTCACGTAGACCACTGAAACTTCTAGTAGATGAACGAGATACTCTCAAAAATAAACCCTCTAGTCCACAATAGATAATATTCAAAATACAAAACAAAAAATCGTCATGACCTACACAGTTCCACTAGCAACAAGAAAATTTGTAACTCTTTCCTGAACAATTTTCTCAATAGCCTCAACATATACAACCTTCAATACAATGATGCAAATAGATTTGATATCAATGACAACCACATATCAATAACAAATTCACAACATTTGACACTTTCCCAACAATATCAATTTCCTCACAAGGTATTTACCACCAAAGTCTTCACCCCTAGAGCTTGAATTGGCTTTTTTAAGGGAAAGGGCTATTTTAACTTTACTGAGACATCGAAGAAGAAAACCATTATAATATTTTTGATAGAGAACATTAGTCAAAAAAAACATAATAGGTTGAAATATTTCATAAATGAGTGTGATCATTTTTTGTCGCATCATTAGGAAATTTTCTAGTCTTTAGGTAGTTGTAAATATTAGAAAACCATTCTCTTGATTCTATGTGAGAACACAAAAATGCATCAGATTTGAGTTGATTTGAAATAGATGGGGTCTGAATAACTTGAACAACTAAGTGGTATTCTTTCATATCCTTGTTAGAAGGTACCAGTGAAGCATCACTTTCCATGACATCTACATGTGTATTCTCCCTCCTAAGGACACTATATATCATGAAAGAGGATAAACGTTTAACCAAGTACAAAGTAAGGTATCAATACAAAGACAACTTACTTTTCTTAGTCTAATAGGATCTAATAGTTTGATTCATAATAAGCTCATAATCATCTAGTATATTGAGATGTCTTATTTTTAGTGAAATCACAACATGTAAGCAAGCAATGGGGCTTTGTACTCAGTCATGTTATTAGTGCAATTAATGTTTAATTGAAAGGATAGAGGGATTGGACTACCTTCGGGTGATATTAGGACAATACCTACTCTAGAATCAGTATGGCATCTCGACCCATCAAAGTACATTTTCCATTCATGGTCATAATTGATCACCAAAAATTTCTCTAAAGGAACAAAACTAGACCTGAGAAGGAGCAGGATGAGGGAGTATCTACCAATTGATCAATAATTGCTAGACCTTTTATTGAATTCTAAGTAATGAACTTTCTATCAAATTTAGAGAGTAGTATCACCAATTTCACTAACCTCCCAGTAAGGTTAGTACTAGAGAATAAATGCTTTATAAGGTATCTTTTTACAATGGCACATGCTTTAGCATGGAGAATATAGTTCCTTAGCCTCTGAGTAGCAAAGAAAAGAGCAAGGAATTGCTTCTCCATGGAGTAGTAATGAGTTTCATAATCAACTAGAATTAGACTGATGTAGTAGACCGCTCTCTCTTTCCTGACATCATCATACTGAGCCAAAAAATCTACCAAAGCATATGGGGATATTGTGACATAAATTAAAAAGTATTTTTCCTACATAGCTTTCACCAATATAGGAGGATTGGAAAAATATGATTTTATTGACTCAAAATATTTCTAGCACTCTTCATCTCAAATTAATAAAACATCCTTAACAAACAAGGGAATGGAAGGGTACGATTAGCCAATTGAGATATGAATCTACCAATTACCTAAATATTCCCTTGTAATTTTTACAACTCAGTGATATTCATGTGTGTAGGCATGTTAATAATAGCTTCAATCATATTTTTGTTGACTTCGACTCCATGATGAGAGACTATAAATCCAAAAATATTTCCTATGTCTATACCAAATAGACACTTAAGATGATTAAGTCTCATCTTATAGAGTTTAAGCCTTTCAAGAGTAAGATGAAGGTTCTTCACATGATCCTAATGGGTTATAGATTTCATGAGGATATTTTTGAGATAATCTTCCAAAATCTTAGGAATGAAATCATGAAAAATTACGATCATCACCTGTTGTTAAGTAGGTCCTGCATTATTTAACCCAAAGGGAATAACCACATAATAGAAAGTACCCCAAGGAGTAGTGAAGGAATCTTGTATTGATATTATGGATTAATAAGGATTTTATTGTAACACAAGAAAACATCCATGAAAGAAAACAAGGCATGGTTTGTAGTTGAATCCACAATCATATCTATATTTGGTAACAAAAAAAAAATCCTTAAGAGAAACCTTATTAAGGTCACATAATTCAATGCATATATGAATATGATCATCATATTTAATAACAACAATAATATTCATGATCCCAAGGGAATTGTCAATTGGATGGATAAAGCTTTCTTTCAATATTTTCTCTATCTAAATATCAACCATCAACAACACCCTTGGATTGATCTTTCAAATTTTCTGTTTAACTACCTTAGTGTTGGGACATTAGAAAATATTATGAACCACTATATAATCATCAATACTAGTAATTTCCTCATACATCCAAGTAAAGATGTGAAGATGAGATTACCCTTTTAGAAGACTTAAAATCCATAGAGATTTCATTATTATATACCTTAAGGAGAGAACTACGATCTCCAGGATGCGATATTGGAACATCATCACCAACATTGGATAGAGGGTCCTCCCCATCAATAGTCAAGATATATTCTCCAAATTATGCTTGTCCATGCAAGTGATTCAGGAATGATTGTTTGTGATGAAAAGGAGGCAAAGGTGAGTAGGCACCTAGGAATTCCTCAATTGCTTCATCTAAGTAGAAGACATCTAAATGGACTTTCTTGGCTTACCCCTATCCTCTATTAATTTAGGATGGACCAAACTCAATGGTTGAATTTAAATCATATAAAAAATCCACCAATTTTTCTACTTAGATTGATCAATAGAACATCCCAAACCTAGATAGCGCTTTTGTGGCCTTAATTGGACAGAGGCTTGGATTTTTTGCTCAATGTGGCCTATGAATTTTTTCCCATAGCCATACCAAGAAGTGAGTTGATGTCTAAAATGATTGTGAGTTTGTGAAGCCTCTTGAGGAGGTGGCTATACATGGAGGGCTTCATTCCACTAGTGAACATCAAATGCATCTATGAGAGTGAAATCATATCCTTTACTCGATTCATAAATGCTAACATATTTTCCAAGGGTAGGACTACTCTCCTTTGTAGGGGAAGAAATGGTCTCCTTGATAGGAACACAACTCTCTTCCTTAGTTGGAGCATCATCCCCTTTTCTATCAAAGTAATTCAAAAACTATAGACAAGTAGGATTCACTTTGTATTCTTGATAAAAGAACTTGGAGAATTTTAAGGATCCCCAATCATCACCTAGGAAATTGTTTGATTTAGAAGAAGTGGATGGGGAGGTCTGATGGAGCTTCCCAAAATTTTGGTAATTCTTGGGGATTCCATGTATCTGGTAAGCTCTTTAGACCCTTATCTCCATGTTTGAATATGGTTTTTTCTTTGGAAAACCTTTAGCCCTTCTAATTGCATGTTGAATTTCCATGTCAGTCTCCTATTATTTAAGTAATTAATTGAGCCATAATATATGTCTTTCCACCAACCCCTATGGCTTTGAATGATAGTCACCTAGTTGACCATCAACTTTAATGTTTTCTTAAAGCTAGGTTCTAATATTTCCCAAGTGACTTAACCTTAAGTCATTCATCTGTGAAGGTCAAATCACCATTTACCTAACAATGGACCCTCATTTAATGCTAACCTAGCCATGTGTGCAGGTTTTGAGATTTGAGACCATAGGAAAGAACCCTAGCCATACCCCACTAGTCTATCGATGGGGTTTCCTCATATAGATGTGGGGCTCGGTCTCCACTATTTGGCTTACCGCCTATGGTTCTAAACCAATGAAAATGATTAAACATTGGGAACAATATTCACTGTTCCTCGCTATCTCATAGGGAAAAGTGAATGTTCGTTAAAGGTTGCAAGATTAGTGAGATCTTCTCACATGGATTAATCCACCAAGTCATGAGATAGGAAAAACCTACTAACAAAGGAGTTTCCATATAATTTGGATCAATGCTATTGGCCAGAGACAAATGAAAAGAGAACTATTGGAATTCAAATCTATTTAGCCAAATTGGGTCATTTGATTTACCATTTCATCAAGAGATCAATGACTAACATTCAAAATTGATAAACAAGCACGTGATATTTGTTTCATTTTGCAACCAGTGGGAATTAATGATTCACTCTCTGCAAATGTGATCAAATTGATCTGTGTGCATGTCGATACTTAATTGATGGTGATCATGAAGAATGATATGTAGATTTCCATGCAGTTGGGAATAAATGGTGACAATATGCATGCCAAACAATTTCCTAATTTTCATATGTGTTTTCATTTAGTATTGATGATTTATATCATCACATTATTCAATAAATAAAAGTTGAGAGTTGTTATTTTTTCCAACACAATTTGTTATCAAGTCTTTTGATTTTGTGCAGAGAGCTAAGGTTACTAGTGTAGATTCTTCTAGTGGAAGGATGAACAAGTTTGTATGTTCATTTGTTCCAGTGCAAAGGTCTTCTTGACTTAATTTATAGAGGTCCCATGGTAAGGACCTAAAGCAAGAACAAAGTTCTCATAAGGATATCCATGGTGAGAGATGTGTACCTATGATTACTAAATATAGTCATTGACTAATGGGTTAAGCTATAGCTCAAAGGAAATGGGAGAAAAAGTAAAGCAATATTTTGGGCCCTCCAACAAAATTCAGAGGAAAATAAAATATGGTCATGTTTCTTTCAGGCACTAGAACTCACCCATTGATGATACGAAATTTTTTTCCTAAACTAAAATAGAGACAAATTCTAGCTATAGCTAGTATGTCACAACTCTAAGTCGAGTTCCATCCCCTAGAGTGGAGGTATTATTCATCCCACCTTTATCTATCAAGACTACTAGAAGGTGATATGGTGTTGTGCTAAACCATGAAATGGACAAAGAGGCAGCTAAAATATCATCTCTACCTTTTGTGATAATGCAAAGTGGGTGTGTGTACCATGGATTATGTGCTAGTGGTAGTAAGTCTTCTCATTTCTAAAATGGTGGTATTTGGAATGGAAATTTTGTATTGTTTGATATTTCCTATGGTGTTTGCTTTTTATCTATGTGCGTGTCTAATATTTTTGGGTTTTTGGATGATAACTATGTGTTCTCATGGCAATGTTAATGTTAGAATTGTCACCTACCTAGCAGCTAAGGGAAATTTTGGTGGCACTTTACTTTTACCTCTTTGATCGATATTGCAATTGTGATTTCCCCATTTCAATGTGTTATTGTAGAATCAACATATGGGGAATTTTGAAACGAAAATGAAATTTGAAGTGAAATGAAATTTTGCAATGTGGTATGTATTTCAAGCCAGAAGCTTTTCTACTCCCTTACAATATAAAAGGGAATTGAGGGCTTGTTTGCAAGGGGGTTCTATCTTTTTGAGTCTTTAGGTCTAATATATGAAAAGGGTAGAAATTAGAAGAATACCATTAAATGGGATAGTTGAATTGTCTTGGTCTTTAAACTATAGAAGATTTTAGTCTTTTGCTAAATATTGTTAGTTGGCCATTTATTTTAAGGGTCTTGAGTATGGGAGTTGGCTACTCTTTAGAGATTCCTTAGGTGTACTGGAAAACACCATCATAATGACAAATCTATTTGGGAAATTATCGTTCTCCCAAGACATATAAAATGAAAAGTCAAGTGATGAAGTTAATCTAAATATCTTGTTCATATGTGGACAAATTCTTGAACTTGATACACAATTTGAAGTGCAACAAATATTAAATGATCTGAATGTGACTCTATTGTGGAAGATAGCCTAGAACTTGTACTATTTGTAAAGAAACTTCATCTCATTTGAAGTCCAATCCTCTAAAAAGGGGTTGACGAATCTGACTCAAAGAACCTAAAGAAGTGTACATCAATTGGTTAATATTTTTTTTTAAATACAAAGGATAGTTAGTCGGTTCAAATTACTAGGTACTTTCATAGAATTTGAAGAAGTCAGAGCACATTATGGGTAAATCAAGATAAATTTCCAATGTTTTAGATGTAAGTGATTCCCTAATAAGTGAATTATCATTAGATGCAGTAATATGCATAAGAATTTAGCTTGATTTTGTGAATGATTTGAAAATTATGCATTATGATAAAATAAACATGTTAAATTGTTAGATCTTAGGAAATATTTGTTGGGAATATACATGCTAAAAGCCTTAGGGTCATATTTTTAAAAGGAATTGAGGTAGAATTGTATAATTACATAGATTATTATAGATTCCTTTTAAAGAATAAAGTTGAGTTGTCAATTTATACCATCTGGTGTACATATGGACAAAAGCGTACAAGGTGAACAGTCATTGTCCTATCAAGGAAGTTTTAGTATTGATAGGTACAAGGCCCTCAACTTTGATAATATTTATGGATATCCAAATATTGTACCACCCAAGATCAGGGAAAGAATACCAAAGTTCAGTGGTGACAAGTCAAAATCAGGAAGAAAGCATGTGCAAGAATTTACTGATGTGATGGGTGATTATGAGATAGATTCTAAAGATGTGGTTATGAAACTATTTGTTAAATCCCTAAAAGGAGATGCAAGAGACCGGTTCTCTTTCTTACCAATGTCTTTAGTACATTGTTGGAATGAACTTAAGGTATTTTTCATATGATAGTTTGGTGAAAGGATAAATCCAAGTGTTGCAAGGAAGAACTTCATGGATATTTTGAGGGATAAGGAAGAATTGATCCTTGCCTCCAACCTTAGATTTTCAAATGTCATAAGGGAAATCCCTAAACATAGGAGACCAAATGATGTAGAATGTTTGGTTGTATATTTGGGAGAATTTTATAGTAAGAAGAGCTACTTATCAAGGGATAAAGAGCCTACTACCTTACAACAAGCTTACCAAGAGGTTGTGAATATTAAGAAAAAATTGAAGTACTCAATCATGAGAGGACCTATGATTGCTAGCATGGGTAACTCTAATAGAGTTCATACTATTGAGCTAAAATAATGAGGAAGTAAAGGTGTTTTCCAAGAAAAGGAGCCCACAAATGTTACATTTTTGTTACTCCAAAGAGGTGAAGAATATGAGCAAGCATCAACCTCACATCAACTAAGGTCAAGAATGGCTGATTTAATTCTCTCTTTTATAAAGTTGTATGAAATGAAAAGAAATGTAAATGAGTCACCATATGACTTGTTTTCAATATTCTTGGATGTTTTGATGGATATACCTAAGAGTTTAATGTTTAAGGATTTAATGTGCATTAATTTTTTTTGTGAAGCTTAAAAATCAAGACCAAGCCAATGAACTAAGAATCTAAAGCCTCATAGCCTTCATCAAGTAGTGGATTGGATAAACATTGTGGAAGATATTGAGCATAGTTATATGCCCTTTTTTGTTTCCCAGAATGGGTTCAATAATTTTGATAGTGAGGAGAATCAAAGGTTAAGATTGACAAATCAAGAAGTATGAAAGTTTGAACAACTAACTATTGAATGTTGTCATCTTACAAGCAACATAGAAACACACTCATGTAGTAGTGAAGAAAATGAAGATATAGAGTGTGGGGACAAGGAAATAATACCTAATTAACTTCCTTGGGATGCCATATGCTAGAAGGAAACACAAGAGGTACATGATGAAACCTCAAAAATTGATTTAACCAAGAATAGTGATGCACCAATTTGTGATGGGAATGCACTTGGTCCTAATTATATGGCACAACAAAGGATTCAAAGGGATGAGATCAATATTGGTCAATATTCTATTGAATATGATTCTTCTTATGAAATGGATATTGAGTCCCTTGCTTCTAATAGGGGGTATTTTTATAGCCTTGAGGGGGTATGTTTCATGGGAAGTGAGAAATTCTCTTCATGTGAAGAACTCTCTAAATGTGGATCAATTGTTATGAGTGAAAATGATGAAGTGGATATTGGAAGTGTTTCTCTCTATTATTCAAGTGATTAAATTTATTTTGAGTGCACTCATGATAAAAATAATTGGGATCCTCACACTGAGGAAGATGAGGTACATGTGACCATTATGAAGGTATGGTAAAATTCTTTATTTGATGAACCTACATTGGACACTAAGGTCATAAATCATGATTCCTATTAGTGTAGAAGCAATTTTATTTTTGAAGATAATTATGATGAGTACTTAGCAAAAACTAATAGTGCATGTGTTATAGATGTTACAAGCAAGGGTCAAGGTGATACTAGGGTAGGTAATTTTTCCTTTGAACATGTCAAACCTCACTTCATATTTTTCCAACTGAATGAAAGATGTGGTGACACAAGCACTGATGAATTGTTTTACCAACATGTGATTGAAAAAATTGTACATGAAAAGAATCAAGAGAATGAGTTAGAATCGTTAACATTTAAATTGTACAATGGCTCACATGATAAAGAAGTTTAAGAATATGATGGAAACTCTGAATATAGTATTACTATCAAAGGGGATGTAAATGATCATGTTGATTTTGTTATGGTAATTGTCCATGATCCTAAATAGATGGTTGAAGTGTTAACTACTCAGGTTCCATATGATGACATGTGCCTTGAAATTAAAGGAAGTCCACTCTTGGGTCAACAAAAGGAAAATCAAGATCAATGCATGAATGCTTAGGAAACATCATTTTATGTTAAGGATAAGGAATTATTTGATGAATCTGTAGAATATGTGAATATTGCATTATTATTTGACCCATGTGAAGAGCATTTCAAAGGTATTGAAAACTAGAGGAATGATGTTGGTCAGTATGAAGAAACGTTGATTTTTTTTGTATATGCACCCTACCTTATGAATCTTATTATAAATTCTTTCATCCCATTAAGAAAACACTTGTGACAAGCAGATTGGTGCAAGAGCACCATTCAACAAGATGGGTCAATTCATGACCATAAGGTGTATTCTTTAGGATTACAGTTTTAATACATTGAATAAGGTCACTAATACCCTTATTTGATTTATTTAGGCTTAAATTAGTCCAAATAGGTGTTTGGAGGAGTTATTTTTTGAAACAATGTTCAAATTTGGCAAAATTGTTCAAAATTGCCAATACTTGTAATCATGGGTTTTGGAGGATTTTGATGAGTAAGGTCTTAGGTTAGATTAAGTAAGGTCTAGTATGATAATTCAAGGTCTATTATGTTTATTTAGAGTCAATTGGGGGCCAAAAATCCAAAAAATTTCAAAATATAGCAAAGTATATAATAATGTTGTTAACAAAGTAGTAAAGCAATACAATTTTGTTTTCAATGGTCACAAGGAAGTTCAAAAAGCAGTTGATGGTATTTTTTCATTGTATTTGTGTGGAATAACCTTTAATAAGGTAAATCTAAGTAATTTTAACATTTGAAAGTTGAAGGAAATAAAGAAATGATCATTTTTCCCTATTATTTATTAGAAATTATGTGTTTGTTCCTTTCTTTAGCCTTGTACACCATACAGGTACATTATGATTTGACATTTATAACACTTGAGAATATGTGTTTTTTATTTTCTATGGAAAACATTTTGAAGGTTTAATAAACACTTTTGTGCAAAGAATTTGTAAAGGAAAGTGACTACCATGTTCTTGAACCAAGGGTTTTGAAGGAGGTTTAATGGGAAGTTAACCAATCCACCAACTGTTGTTGCACTATTTCTTGGTGGGTTGGCCTGTAACATTCTTTGTTAATTTTTTTCTATGTTGTAGGGAATAAATAATTTGAGGAATTTGGTTTTAGAGAAACACACTAGTTTGAGCAAGGCCATTCCAATGAGAAAATGAGGAACCTAGGAGGTAATACCGAGAACTAATGAAACTAGTCGCCTAGTAATTTTTATAAAGCTTTTGAAATGGTATCTAAAGGTTTTTTAACCATTTTATAAACTTGGGAAGGATAGAATTGTGTATTTACAATAAGGGTGTTTGAAAACCCTAGGTTTTTAGGCTACAAGGAGGGTTTGTGAGTTTAGTAATAAAAAAAGTTCTTGGGGTTCTAAAACTTGGAAAATCTTGAGCTTGGAAGCCTTACCTAGTAATTTTTCAAGTTATCTTTGGATGGAGTTCAGTTTGTAGAGGGGTTCCTTTGAAAAAAAGGGCTAATTAGGGCTTTAAAACAACGAAAAAAGGTCATTTTGGAAGAAATGCTCTGAAGGAGTATAGTGAACTTTTTGGATATGTTATGTGTCTCAAAAATGGGCATCTAAATCACCCATTTTTTGGTTGATTTCTGTGGAAATTTATTGTGTAAAGGTCTAAAAACTAGGTTCCTAGTACTACTAAAGTTCACAGGTGAAATTGGAGAATTTGTGTTTTCAATGATTTTTGAACTTGGAGGGCTGATTTAATTGCTTTATATGATCATATTAATATTTTTAGATTTCTCTTGAAGGTAGATTTTCTATTGGATTAATATTGTGCCTTTTGGGTCTGTATCAAAGTGGTATCAGAGCCTGGTAGTAGATCTTGTGTTGTTGCTTTGAATTGATTTTTCAGGTAGGTGTAGAAAGGATTATGAAAATGACACATAAAGGAAGTTTAGTTTAAGGAAAATTGAAACACATGATAGGTTATTAGAATTATTGAAAGGATAGATGGCTTCTTGGAAGGAAGAGCATAGAGTGGAAGAAAATGTAAGTGAAACTAAAGAGGAAGAAGAAGCTCCTAGTGAAGAAGAGGAGATGAATCTTGATGATGCAATAAAAATGAATATTTTTAAGGCTATGAAGAAGGAGGGATATGGAAAAATATATGTTCCTATGTATGGAGGAAAAATTGATAGTGAAGAGCTCCTAGATTGGATTGGGGCTATGGAAAACTAAACTACTTTGATAGTGAAGATATTAATGAAGAACTTAAGGTGAAGATATTGAAAACAAGGTTGAAGGGACATTCCTTAGTATGGTGGAATTTTGTTTAGGAGGAAAGATAGAGATAAGGAAAATGCGATGTCACTTCATGGGAAAGGATGAAGGCCAAAATGAAAGGTAAATTTCTTCTTGCTGATTACAATGTTTAATTGCTTAAGAAATTGCAAAATATTAGTAAAAAAGTTTTGGATGTATAAACATGTACTAAATAATTTTATAAATTAATCATAAGGACTAAGCATGAAGAATATGGAGATGAAATGGTTTCTAGGTACTTGAATGGTTTGAGGTACAAAATCCAGGATGAGATCAACATTTTGGCTCCTAAATCAATTGAACAATAGTTTCAAATGGCCATCAGCGCATAAGAGAAACTAAAAAGGAGACAAGAGAAGGTGATAAGAGGTATATAAGGTACATCTATGGGAAGAGGTACATTTCCAACACAAAAAAAATACAACACAAAGCCAAGAATATGATGGGAAAGGTAAGGAATGAGGGACTGAGTTTAGAGATGGATGGAGAGGTGGAAGAGGAAATTTTAGGGGAAGAGATCCAAATGAATTTTCAGGAAGGTGCTATAAATTTGGTGATTTTGGTCATGTTTCTTTTAAGTTTCCTAAAAAAGTTATTATTTCTACAAGTGGAAGTGAAAGAAAATAAGATAAAAGAGTCCAATATGTGCAAGGAGATGAAGAAGAGAGTGTGAGTTCACCAAGTAGACCTGTAGATCCAAAGGTAGGAGAAGTTTTCATGATAAGAAGGACCTTGTTGTAGGGACAAAAGTAAGAAGACTTGAGCCAAAGGAGGAGCCTATTTATGACTTCATGTAAATGCAAAGGAAAAGTGTGTCAAGTTGTAATTGATTCTGGTTCTCAAGATAATATGGTGTCTAGGGAGATGGTAGATAATTTAAGCCTAGAAAATATTCCCCATGTAACACCCTACAAGGTTTCTTGGGTGAATGATAGCCAAAGTTTAGTAGTGAATGAGAAAGCTTATGCATATTTTCAGATTGCGGAGTACAAGGATATGGTCCTTTGTGATTTATTTCCAATGGAATATTGCCATTTTCTCTTGGGAAGATCATGGCAATTTTATAGGAAGTTTATGTATGATGGTTGAGAAAATACCTACACCATCATGAAGGATGATCAAAGTTTCAAATTAAATCCTTTGCAAGGACATGCAAGAGAAAAGGGTAAGTATAAAGTTTTAATTTTTGGCAAGAAGGAGACTTTAAGGCTTGAGGATAGTGAAAACAAGAGGTTAATTGGTTTGGAGTAGAGTACTAATGTTAATGAAGCAAGTGAAGGGAAAAAGATTACTATTTGGACAATGAGTAAGAAGGATACATGTGGTTTGTAGGTGAATGGAAAGAAACACACATTTTTATGGAAAAATAAAATAAATAACAAGGTGTATTAGAATGATATAAGGTAGTATGATTGTTGAAAGCCTTTGGAATGTCAACAAAACAATAAAAGATGGTTATAGGGTTTATTCTATGTCCTATAATTGTGGAAACAAAGAAGGAGCAAATGGTTCATAAGAAGGGAAAAGTATGAGGCTAAGAGAATTGTGAAGGAAGATATAGAGGCTTGTAATGATTTCAATGTAGTGAATAAGTCACAAGTAGGTCTAACATAGCATAAAAGTACTAACATAGCTGTTGTTGGGTTTGACAGAGATAAGATGACATTATCAGGACTAAAGGGAGGAGGATAAATAATGGAGAATAGGGGAAGGTAATGATGATTTATGGAAGTGGTTGGATAGTTCTAAGAGAAGGTTTAGATTCAGAATTTAGTGATGGGAAGAAGATAGGACACCCCAAAATGCTGACAGATAGAGTGCAACTTGGAATGAAGAAATACATGGACAAGAAAACCCAAGACAAAAAGAAGCAGAAGAAGGTTGTATGTGGTCAATGGATTTATGATGGTCAATATTATGTGAAGAGAAGATATGGAGAGTACTACAAACTTTCCAAGGGTCTTGTAACATTTTTGTGTTGGGGTGTATGGTGTAGGAGCACCAGTCAACAAGATGGGTCAATTCATGACCTTAAGGTGTAGAATTTAGGATTAGAGTTTTCATGGATTGAATAAGGTCACTAATACCACTCTTTGATGTATTTAGGCTTAAATTATTCCAAATAGGTTTTTGGAGGAGTTATTTTATGAAACAATGTTGAAATTTGGCAAAATTGTTCAAAATTGCCAATACTTGTAATCATACATTTTGGAGGATTTTGATGAGTAAGGTCTTAGGTAGGATTGAATAAAGTATAGTATTATTTTTCAAGGTGTATTAAGAATATTTAGAGTCACTTTGGGACCACAAATATAAAAACATGCAAACTATAGCAAAGTATGTAATAATGTTGTTAACAAAGTAGTAAAGCAATGTAATTTTGTTTTCAACGGTCATAAGGAAGTTCAAAAAGTAGTTGGTGGTAGTTGGTTGTCTTTTTTGGGTGGAATAACCTTTAATAAGGTAAAGGGAAGTCATTGTAACATTGGAAAGTGGAAGGAAACAAAGAAACACTCATTTTTTCTTGTTATTTAACAAAAAAATTGTGTTTGTTCCTTTCTTTCACCTTGTATGGGTCCGTATAGGTAATTTATGATTTTATATTTCTAGAACTTGAGAATATTTGTTTTTATTTTCTATTGAAGATGTTTTTAAGGTTTAATAAACACTTTTGTACAAAGAATCTGTAAAGGACAATGACTGCCCTATTCTTGAACCAAGGGTTTTGAAGGAGGTTTAATGGGAAGCTAACCAATCCTCCTACTGTTGTTGCACTATTTCTTAGTGTGTTGG
The DNA here is from genome assembly GCA_007258455.2 of Sequoia sempervirens. Classification (NCBI taxonomy): domain Eukaryota; kingdom Viridiplantae; phylum Streptophyta; class Pinopsida; order Cupressales; family Cupressaceae; genus Sequoia; species Sequoia sempervirens. The sequence continues at coordinate 41,661 of VDFB02009467.1, read as the reverse complement.
TTTGTAACATGATTTTTTAAATTTTTTATATGTTTTAGGGTATAAATAAGTTATGGAATGTGGTGTTGGAGCAACACCCTAGGCTAAGCAGGGTCATTCCAATGAGAAAATGAGGAACCTAGGAGTTAATACTAAGAACTAATGAAACTAGTGGCATGGTAATTGTTTATAAATATTTTTCAGATGTATCTAAAGGTTTTTGAATCATTTTATAAACTTGGGAAGGCTGGAATTGTGTATTTACAATAAGGGTGTTTGAAAACCCTAGGTTTCTAGGCTACAAGGAGAGTTTGTGAGTTGGGGAATAAATTGTTTTTTTGGAGTTCTAAAACTTGGAAAATATTGAGTTTGGAAGCCTAAACTAAGACTATTTCAAATTATCTTGGGCTGGACGTCAATTTGTAGAGGGGTTCCTTTGAAAAAAGGGCTAATTGGGGCTTCAAAACAACAAAAAAGGCCATTTTGGAAGAAATGTTCTAAAGGAGTCTAGTGTACTTGTTGGATATGTTGTGTGTCTCAAAAATTGGTATTTTAATCACCCATGTATTGGTTAAGTTATGTTAAAATTTATTGAGTTAAGGTCTAAAAATTGGGCTCCTAGTACTACTAGAGTTGAAGGGTGAAATTAGAGAATTTGTGTTTCTAATGATTGTTGAACTTGGAGGGCTGATTGAATTGATTTATATGATCATATTAATCTTGTTATATTCCTCTTGAATGAATATTATCTATTGTATTGAGATTGTTCATTTTGGGCCTACATCATAGATGAAAGGTATGCCTAATTTTGTGTATATTTTCCCTAATCTATGAAAAGATTGACCAAGTATAAGCCCAAGTGTGTATGATGTTTTTAAATTTGATGAAAAAATGAATTGATATTCCACACTTCATGGTTGTTTGGAATATGATATTTTTTCTTTCTCACTTCAATTTGATGATCCTATGATGGAGAAGGTTGATGAATGGGAAACATTGCATTAATAAATGGCCCCAATTAGGATCATGTTAACTATGAGGATTTGTAAAATGTCCATGTGAACCCAATTCTAGGAGAATAGGAAAAATTATTTGACATAGGAGATAATTTCCCCTAAACTTTGGGGGCCAATTGAATCTAGTTTATGGATCAAAGTCAAGCGTTTAAATGTGGCTTCTCATTGAAATGAATTACAATGTATATTCTGTGTATAGTGTACATAGGTTGGTCTGGTGTGTTTGGTGTTTGTTGTGTTTGCTTGCCTGGTCTAGGAGGCTCATGCATTTCCATCTTATACCCTAGTCTTCTTCAACAAAAGATCTATATTCTCACTATACCCACTAGGGCTATACATCTCTGAGCATGAGCCATTGATGGAGCTTTTGAAATTTTTTGTAATTCTTGGGGATTCCATGGATTTGGTTAGCACTTTAGACCCTTATCCCCATTTTTGAATAGGGTTTTTCCTTTGGAATAACTTTATCCCTTCTAATTGCACGTTGGCCTACCCTACCAGTCTCTAGTTCTTTAAGTCATCACTTGAGCCATCATATGCATTTGTCCACTAGCCCCTATGGCTTTGAACATCGGTCACCCAGCCGATTCTCAATTTTAATGTTTTCTTAAAGTTGGGTTTTAATATTTACCAAGTGACTTAACCTTAATTAATTCATCTACAAGGTTCAAATCACCATTGACCTAACAATTTCCTCTTATCTAATGCTAATCTCACCATTTGTGCAAGTTTTGAGATTTGAGGTTGTAGGAAAGGATCCTAGCTATACCCCACTAGTGCACGATGAAAAATTCCAATCAATTATGTAGTGTGAGGATAACAAGATGAAGAAGCATTTCATTATACAAATGTGGGGCCTAGTCTCCACTATCTCGCTTACCGCTCATGGTTCTAAACTGATGACAAAGATTAAACATTGGGAACAATCTTTGTCATTCCCCGTTGGCTCATAGGGAAAAAAATAATGCTCATTAAAGTCTGCAAGATCAACAAGATCCCAACAAGTGGATTAATACATCAATTCATGAGATGGGAAAATCCTACTAACTAAGGAGTTGTCATCTGATTTGGATTGATGCTATTGGCTAGAGACAAATGATTAGAGTACTATTGTAATTCAAGTCCAGTTAGCCCAAAGTGGTTTGTTTGATTGACCATTTTATCAAGAGATGAATGACATAAATTTAAAATTAATAAATAGGTACATGATAGAAAATTCATTCTGCAACCAATAGGCATTAATGATCTACTTTTTTCAAGTGCAATCAAATTGATCTTTATGCATGTGGAGAATTAATTGTCAGTAATCATGAAGTATGATATGCATATTTCCATCCATTTTGGAAATAAATGATGAAAATATGCATACCAAAAAATTTCATAGTTTGTACATGTGTTTTAATTTAGCATTGATGATTGCTCTCATAAAATTGTTCAATAAATAGAATTTGATAGTTGCTATCTTCACCAATGCAATTAATTGTCAAGTTTTTTGAGTTCATGCAGAGAGCTAAGGTTATGAGTGTAGATTCTTCTAATGGTGAGATGAACAATTATAGTGCTTCATTTATTCTAGTGTGGAGGTATTTTTGAATCAATTTGTAGAGGTCCCATGGTAAGGACCCAAAGCAAGGAAAAAGAACTCCTAAGGATATCGATGGCCAAAAATGTGTACATGATGTTACCAAATGTAGTCACTGACTAAAGGGTCAGGATATGAGCTCAAAGGAAATGGTAGAAAAAGGAAAGGAGTCTATTGGGCCCTCCAATAGAATTCAAAGGAAAATCTGATATGGTTGTGGTTCTATGGGATGACAGAACTCACTCACTAATTTTATGGACAACTTGACTGAAACTCAAATAGAGACATATTTTGGCTATTGCTAGTATCTCACAACTCCAAGTCAAGTTTCGTCCCCTTGAGTGGAGGTATTTTCCATCCCACCTTTAGTTTTCAAGACTCCTAATAGGAAAAATGGTGTTGTGCTAAAACAAGACAAGGATGAAAAGTGGTTGAAGTATCATATCTACCTCTTGTGATGATGTGAAGTGGCCACATGTACAATTGATTGTGTGCTTGTGGTAATAAGTCTTCTAGTTGCTCAAAAGGTGGTGTGTGGAATGAAAATTTTGTGTTGTTTGATAATTCCCATGGTGGTTTCTTTTTCTCTACATGTGTTGCTAATATTTTTGGGGTGCTAGAAGTTGATTGTACATTCTCATGGCAATGTGAATGCCATATTTTTCACCTACCTAGCAGTTGAGGGAAATTTTTTTGACACTTTACATTTCCCTCTTTGATGGCTATTGCAATTATGATTTCCCCATTTCAACATGTTACTATAGAATCTACATGTGGGGAATTTTGAAATGTGCTTGAAATTTGAAGTGAAATGAATTTTTGTAATGTGGCATGCATTTTGAGCTGGAAGCTTATCTACTCCCTTATATTATGAAAGGGAGTTTAGGGCTTGTTTGCAAGGGTTTCTAAGTTTTTTAGTCTTTAGGTTTAATACACGAAATGGGTAGAAATTAGAAGAATAGCAGTAAATGGAATAGTAAAATTTTATTGGTCTTTGAACTGTGCATATGTAAATCTTAAATAGTTTTGTAGATATTATTGATACCAAAAGATATTTTATGCATAATCCATGTACTCTTCTCTATACATCTCTTACAAATTTTTAATACAATATGAAGTATATTTTGTTCATCTTCAAATGCTTCATCTGAATGCATGTCTTTATTTCTTCTTCGGTTCAAAGAATCAATTAAATGTTTAAATGAGGTCATGAACTTGTCAGGTTTTATAGAGGATTTGGTAAGAAGTGATGTGTTATGTATAGTGAGTTTTCAAAGGCCTAATGAAAATAGTCCATAATTATTAGATTTAATGAATTTCTATATGACTGATTGTAAGATTCATGAATACATTACCCAATTGATGAAGACACTACTCTATTTTTTGTATTATTTTTTATATGAATGATAATGATAGTTGTGTGAGGGGCAAGGAATCCATCAGGAAAATGATGCTAAAAGAAAAATCAAATTTAGAATTTGAAATCAAAAACTAATCTAATTCAAAAACACTTAATCTATCTTATTCCATCACTCACGAAATGTGTAAATCTAAGCTATTTTAATGAAATGAAATATTAAGATTAACAAAAAATTTCAACAAGAAGAGATTACCATTCCATGATGGAGTGTATTTGCATGATGTTGGGTTGTTCGTGTCACTACAAAGCCTCCATTGATTACATGAAAAAGCTTGATGTTCAATGCTTGTTCTTGAAGAAATGATGAAGCTCAATCAATGATGTTCTTTAAAGCACTTCCTTCCATAAGGTAAGTTGAAATTATTATTCATATTTGTGAAGAGAAAGTCTTGTTATATAGAAAAATAAATTTTGAATTGACGGTCAAGATCGCATTGGAGAATATTTAGATCAATGGTAAAAATGAGTTGAGAGGATTTAGACATGAGGAAATTGTGCAAAGTTGATTGCAAAAGTAGGGTGATAGAGGAACATATTGGCTAGTTAATGTTTTGATTGCTTAGTTAGCAATTCATTGATCAGTTAGGGTTCAGTTAGGAATTAGATGGTTGAGTTAGAAAAATTAGATTGCTAAGTCAACAACCATAATTTTCTCAATCAAAAAGTGGGTGAGGAATATGAATTAATTGATTTAATTAATTAATTCCTTTTTGGAGTTGAACATGCAAATCAATATTGAGTTTTGAAAACAAAGTTGCATTAGTTTGATTTGATTTTTGATAAATGATTTGAATAGTTTGATTTAATTATTCAAATTTTGAGGGAAAGTGAATTAACTAAGTTATTATAATTTAATAATTTAATCAACCTAGGCGATAATGAGTGGAGACATAATGTGATAGTTAACTAAATATATTATTTTAGTCAACTAGAAGAAAGTATTATTTACATTTGAGGAGAATGTGCATGAAGAGATAATGAGATATCTAACTAAATAGATATTTTAGTCAACTAATTTAGAAGAGCTAGTTAAGTTTTTGAGGGAAATTAAGTAATTAAATAATTAACTAATATCAAGAGGAATGTGCATATGTGAATTTGAATTTAATAAAAATAAATTATTTATTAAAGTGATGGTGTTGAATGAATTAAATAATTTAATTTAGTTAATTTAGAAAGGGGAAAGTTGTTTAATTAAATAATTATTGATAATCATTTAATTAAATTAGAAGAATATGTGGGGTTAAATAATTAAAATAATTATTTAATGTAGAAGTTAAAAGAGGATTAAATGAAGAGTTAACTAAATATATATTTTAGTCAACTTTGAGAAAGTGTTCATTATGTTTAAGAGAAAAATGCATGCAAAGATAATTGAAAAGTTCACTAAATAGATTGTTTAGTTAACTATTTAAAATACAAATTAGTCCATGTGGAGAAGATAATTAATTAATGTTAAGAGGAACACATACGATGAATTGTTTTTTATAAATAAAAGATCACTTTTTAAAGGGATGATGTTGAATGGGGATTAAATAATATTTAATATTATTTAATTTAGAAAAGATGGGATTAAATAATAGAAATAATTAGCCGATAGGCTCTTTATTGTGGGCTTGCCCACTGAAAAAGTCTCATGCCTGAGATAGGGCACCGAAATTTTGTCGGGGAGGAAGACTCACACTAGGGACAGGAAATCCCGCCATCCATTTTTAATGCCTAGAAAATGTAGCCACTTCACATGCTTTATCCTTATCTCTATGCAAAAAAAAGTCAAGTTAATAGCATTGCCTAAGCTAAACTGAAAATAACATCACTGCCATTTCTCTTTAAAAGCTTAGATTGAATCCAATATCGTGGGTGGGACTTTTTACTCAGATTCAATGCAACAGATATGCTAGAGAGACTGTGAGGTAAAATTCTTTCTTTTGTGGGGATTCTTTAAACAGAAACATGTGGGAATCCATGGTTTGTAGCCTGCAGCATGCTGTTGCAAACAAAAGAAAAGTCTATGAAATATCTGGAAGAAAACAATTTAGAGTTGAGGGATTCTATGCATTTCGGTATGAGGTATTCGTTTCTTCCACAATCAGCCTTTTGGATTTTAGTCCATTTAAACTAGAGCTCTGTTTTATATAATCTTGTAGCTAGGATTTCTAAAATTCAAATCCTTATTCACAGGATTACAACTATTCCGTTGTATTTATAAGAATGGGATAAAGAAGGAGACACTTAGGCTGGATTTGATGGATATCTCTGCCCAAAAGTATAGGAAATTAGATATTATTGTATTCAATATAGGCCACTGGTGGAGTCATGAAGAAACTTCCAAACAGTATCTAATGTGTCTACCTAGATTTTTGGAAATAAGAAATTCTTTGTGATCTCATTATGTTATGGATTTGGGGATATAGATTCCATGTGAGTTTTATTCAAAGTTATTTAAAATATCAATGTGGCCCTTTTTAAGCGACAACAGATAGTTCTGTGTCCTGCAAGTTTTGGCTGTTACGTTATGGCATTGCTTTATTGCATTTGCATGTTGGAAAATGTGAAGGTTTTTTATGATAATTTTTGTGGAAGAATTTGTCATGCCAATGTTAGTTTTTGTCTTAATCAGCCTCAGCAGAGATTTTACTCTCAATGATAAATGATCTTATACTCTGGTTAAAAAATATCAACACAACTAAATGTATGGATGTTGACTCTAGTGGAATTATAGCAGGTGTTTCATCATCAAACATAATAGTAATTTTAGTTTGGATAGTACTAGGTCTTCTGCCCTAGTTTAAGCATATTACTATCTCCTTCATGAATTTGTAAGAAACTCTGGACTATTTGTCCTTACGCATAAGGATAGACTCTAGAGCATTCCATTGGTGGCTCTTTATCTAACAACAACAATTTCACACTCAAAAATTTTGAGTTGGACTCCAGTTGTAGCATATTAACTCCCAAAAAATAGGAAAATCAATAGTATTCACTGTTTATCCCTGGTTTGGGGAAATTTCTATGGTTTGATTAATTTTTCTAGCAATTTATCTCCTATTTTTGTAACATGAGTGAGTCCTTTTTGGAAACTGAAATCCATGGGATTGTATCAAAATTATTCGGTATTCTGTTTGTCATTTTCAACCCACATTCCTGAGTATGGAAATCAATATGGGTTCTTGAGGAGATTTGTTGCTAACCTTTTGTTTTCCTTTGAATGCCAGGAAGGACTACTACCAAGAAGGAGACTATGTCTATCCAGACCTTAATGTATTGGAAGCTTACAAAAAAGCTCTCAAGACATGGGCCAAATGGGTGGACAAAAAGATCAATCCCAAAAGAACACTAGTTTACTTTCAAGGTTACTTAGCCACTCATTTCAGGTAGGGCCCTGTGAAACCTTTTTATCATTCTTCATTTGGCATGTTTTTGAGATTCCTATTACAAAAAGAGTGATATTGATATTCCTCATTTCTTTGAAGTGGAGGGCAAAGGAATTCAGGAGGGTAATGCCATAAAGAATCTAAACCAATATACAATGAGACGTTTCTTACAAAGTACAATCCAAAGATGGAAGTACTAGAATCTATGATACAAGAAATGCAGAGTCCCTGTGATGTACCTAAACATCACAAGAATGACAGTTTATAGGAAAGATGCTCATCCTTCTATATATAGGAAACACTTTCCTTCCCAAGAGGAGATAATAAAGGAAGAAAGGTATCAAGATTGCAGTCACTAGTGTTTGCTTGGGGTCCCTAATACATGGAATGAGCTCTTGTATTGTTGATGACAGGGAGAGGAGTATGGGCACCATGATGATTAAAAATTAAAAAAATTCAATTTTACACCAACAATTTTAATAATATGCAAGCATTCTTATTTAATTAGCAAGTAAAACACAACCAAATTCAGCCTCTTGTTGGAGTATTTATGGTGGGTATGGTTTCTTTCTCTGGAATTTTTTTCATGAACATAGCATATCATGACTAGATGAAGAAGAGGCCCAATTCTCTTGTTTATCATGCAACAAGTTAAATTTTAAATCATTTAACATCCTAGAGAAAATTGAAATCAAGTTTATGAGATTTTATGAGTAAGAATGCAGTTGGGTGCATATGCATAACATTTTTTTATTAATCTATTCTTTAAGCCTATTGGCTAGCACCTTAATGCTGTAATACAACTTTATAATGGTTTGTTCCATCAACAGAGGCCCGTTATTGGTGAAATAAAATTTTGGTAGTGTTTATATTGTACAAAACTTCCCATAATTGTCTTTAAAAAATTTAGCATCTGTTTGATGACAGTGGTTGAACTTCCATTAAAAGAATTCATCCTTTATTTAAGACATTGGTTGAAATAGGTAGTTTTTGCTCTTTTATCTGGTTTTCACCATGTTTGACATATCAGTCTTAAGGTCTAAGTTGAATTCAAACTGAGCAATACATACAAATCAATATGATTAATTTTTATTGTGTGATAATAAAAAATTAACCAGAGTTCCAAATTGATTGCCTATATTGGAAATTCTAATAAAATAGGAGCATGAAAAATAAGGTCAAACAAAAAACTACAATTAGAATATCAATATCATATTTGGTTTCAGATAAAAATCTAATTGGAAATATCATGAAGTTTCTTATTAAAAATCCAAATGAAAATGTCTTTAAAATGTTTGTTTCTTTGTAGACAAATAATTCTCAGTCCACCATAAGCATGCATTATTTCTAATAATTTTTTTTAGTCCATGATATTAACATGCATTATTTTTAATTAAAAACTCAATCCATAATATTAACATGCATTCTTTTTAATTAAAAATAGTAAATAAAATTATCATGAGAGTTAACATTGCATTGTTTATAATTAAAAATTCATCTATGATACACATAACATGTATCAAGCTTCAAAACATAGTTGAACATCAATTTGTTTTAATAATTGAGGATCAAGAGGCCATGTTTTGCAGTGGCGGCACAGCCCCAGTTCGAGTTAGGGCCTGCTGTGCCCTAGCCTCCCCTGGCCGCTTTCCTCGTCGAGGGCGCCTATCCGTGCGATATCAAGGGGGGGTGTGTCTGTTTTTTCAGGGGTGCGTAGGTCTTTTGGTGGGCGACCATTGCTTGGCTCGTGGGCAGGCTTTGTCCCTGTGTCTTCTGGCTGCGTGTGGCGTTTCTCTCTGCGGGAGGAGTGTTGTGTTTTGAGCCCGAGGGTCTTTGGCCTCGGCTCTATCTTTCTTGGTGTGGCTGTGCTCTCGGTCCATGGAGAATCGGGATTGTTTTTTGGCTCAGGTTTCTTCCGGAGATTTGGAGATGGTGGAGCCGTCTTCTTCAATGCATGCCAATGTAAAGGAGCAGTTGGGTAAACCGCAATCTAGGGATGGAATACCCTCTACAACAGGGATGTTTTGGTTGAAGAAAGTAAATGGCTATCTTGAGAGATCTGAAGATCGTCCTATTCTGATTATTCAACCGGAGCAAGTCTCGGAGGATGTTGATTATTGGTGTAATCATGCCCTTATTTGCAAATTTCTGGGCCTTCGGCTTTCTCTACCTGTGTTGGAATCTTGGGCCCGTCGGGTTTGGAACCCTGAAGGGGATATGGAGATTATTTTGGCTGCTAATAATTATTTTCTGGTTATCTTTTCAAATATTATGGATAGGAATAGGGCCTTTGAAGGGGGCCCATATTTCTTTAACCAAGTTGGGCTCTTCATCAAGCCTTGGCACATGGGCTTCAACTCCGCTGAAGAGATCCCCTCGCAGGTTCCTGTGTGGATTCGGTTGCCGAGGCTTCCTTTGGAGTTCTGGAGGGAAGATATTCTTCACTCAATTTCTCTACTTCTTGGAAAACCTGTGGGATCGGCTTCACAAACCCAAGATCGTAAGGTAATTTCTTTTGCTCGCATCTGTGTGGAAATAGATTTAAATAATCCATTACCAGATTCTATAGAAATTCGCATGGGCTCTTCTTCTTGGATCCAACAGTTGGATTACGAGACCCTACCCTTTAGATGTAGAATTTGTCATGAATACGGTCATTTGCACCGCAAATGTCCCAGATTTAAATCATCCCCCTGGCTGCCCCTGGACCTCCTAGGGGGGACAAGGGAAAGGCTCCGATGTCTAATGAACCTATGGATAATGAGGGTTTTATTTCGGTTAAGCCCCGTAATAAAGGCAAAGGAAAAAAGAGATCCTGGCTGGATAGACAGAATGAAGATACTTTTAACAGGTTTGAAGTTCTTGATGATTTGACACAAGAGGAAGGCATTCCAATGGAGATCTCTTCTGGGGATAAGGGTCTGCATGAAGCTCAGGATGAGAATGAAAAGAAAGAGGATCAAATTTTATCTTCAGAGGTCTATCAAGCGGATCAGATGGCTGTGGCTTTGTCTTCTCAAGCTCAGGTTTTCAGGGTTCCCCAGGAGTCTCAGACTCCGTTAGGCTCTGCTATGGTGGTTCCTGATCCCCTTGCTCCAAAGGGGCCCTCAGAATCTGTAAAGGGTAACAAAGCTCCTCCTATTTTAGGCTTACAGCAGAAATCCTTTAAGAAGGGGCCTCTTGATAAACCGTCAAGGAGTGGAAGGAAGACTGATCAAGAGAAGGTTAAGATCATGGGGGATACTTTGGTTGAGTCAGGGTCAGTGAAACCCATTGATTCTCATTTCTCCCACCCCCATAAATGATTGTTTTATCATGGAATGTAAGGGGGTTGAACAGCATCCCTAGACAAAAGGTTGTTCGCAGATTAATTGAATCTCAATCACCAGATGTGGTCTTCATTCAGGAAACCAAGCTTTCAGTTGATGGTTTGGCGAGTTGTGCTCCACGTATCTGGCCCCAAGGCAATTGGCAGGGGGTGGGTGCTTTGAATAGTGCAGGGGGGGTGGCTTGTTTCTGGAACCCGAGGAGAGTTTCCCCCTTATGGTGGATGTCTAGTCGCTCTTCTATTTCTCTAGTTGCCTTGTGTTTTGTGACTGGAGAAAGGTGTCTTCTATCCAATATCTATGCTCCTACTGATCTTTCAGGTAAGTCTAGTCTATGGGCCCACATTCAATTCATTCGGGCCTTGGATCCGTTCCTCCCATGGATTCTGGCTGGTGATTTTAATGCTGTTACTTGCTTGGAGGAAAAACGTGGTGGACTAGCCAGGCTGGACCCTTTTGCAAATTTGCTTAGGGATATGATTGGCTCCCTGAATCTTATTGATGTGAAGCCAACCAATGGTGTATTTACATGGAATAATAGGAGATGTGGTGGTGAGGCTATCTCAGAGAGGCTTGATAGATTTCTTGTCTCCTGCTATTGGTTGAATAGGAGGTTGATCACAAGTTCTGAAATTCTTGACTGGAGGGGCTCTGATCACTGGCCTATCAAGCTCTTTGTCACCGTTTATGGAATCACCAAAAATCCCTCTTTTAAATTTCAGTTGATGTGGTTAAGAGATCAATCTTTGCATGATCTTATGTTGGATTGGTGGCAGGAGGGGAGGCCTACCCATGGGACGGCCATGTTTACTTTCACTAAGAGGCTTCAACATGTGAAGTTCAGGTTCAAGAGATGGAATAAACAGTGTTTTGGGAACCTACAAGCTCAGAAGTTGGATGCCCAGTCCAAGTTGGATACCATCACTCGTCAGATTCGTGACCAGGGGTTGACCTCTGACCTTAATATTGCTGAGTCCTTGGCTCTAAAGGGATTAGAAGAGTGGGAGCTTCGGGAGGAGATCTTCTGGAAGCAGAAATCTCGCATTGATTGGCTTCAGGAGGGGGATAGGAACACCGCTTTCTTCCATAATTCGGTTAAGGCTCGGAGACAGGGGAACTCTATCTCCTCTCTAGTTTCACAGGATGGGGCTCAGCTTTCCTCCAGTGCTGATATTTCCAGGGAAGCTGTCAATTATTTTTCTAACCTTTTTTCTAGGGAGGATATTGTTGCTAGGGCTGAGGAGGGGGCTATTTTGGATTGTATTCCCCAACTAGTCTCTGCTGAGATGAATGGGGTTCTCCTATGTCCTATCTTGTTACCTGAATTGGAGAAAGTGGTGTTTAATATGAAAAAAGGCAAGGCTCCTGGTCTGGATGGGTTTCCGATTGAGTTCTTTCAGGAGTTTTGGGAAATTATAAAGTTTGACCTCCTCGAGGTGATTCAGGAATCTCATAGGAACAAGCAGATGCTCAAGTCCATGAATTCTACCTTTTTGGCTCTCATACCCAAGATGGAAGGAGCTAATCGGCTGGCGCAATTCAGGCCTATTGCGTTATGTAATGTGGTTTACAAGATCATCACCAAGTTGATTGCTGACCGACTCAAACCACTCCTCAGTTCTTTGATCTCTGCAGAGCAGGGTGGTTTTGTTGAAGGGAGAAAATTTTTGGATAGTGTCGTGATAGCCATGGAAGCTATTCATTCTATGGCTAACTCTAAGGAGAGGGCTATGTTTATTAAACTTGACATGTCTAAAGCTTATGACCGGGTGAGTTGGGAATTCTTACAAAAAACTCTCCTGGCTTTTGGCTTTGCTGAGGAGTGGGTGAATTGGGTCCTTAGTTGTGTTACCTCTGCCTCTTTCTCGGTTCTTATTAGTGGGGAGCCTTCAAATCTGTTTAGTGCTTCTCGGGGTCTCCGGCAGGGGGATCCTTTATCTCCTTACTTATTCATTATCATGGCTGAGGGTCTTGGAAGATTTATTAAATCTCAGGTGAGTCAGGGTCTTATCCGTGGCTGGAGCTGGAGCAATTCTCTTCCTTCCTACTCTCATCTTCAGTTTGTGGATGATACGGGGCTGATGGGCTTGGCTAGAATTAGTGAGGCTGTGAATTTCAGGAGAGCTCTTGACATCTATTTGAAGGCTTCAGGTCAGTGTATTAATGATGACAAGTCTTCCATTTATTTCTTTAATACTCCTCAGCGTATTCAGAGCAGGATTGCTAGGACCCTAAGATTTCAGATCGGTTCTCTCCCCTTGATGTACCTTGGGATCCCTTTGGCTTTGGGAGCCCAGCGTAGAGATTACTGGCAGGGAATTTTGGATAAATTTCACAGTAAGGTTAGTCATTGGACTTACAGGTGGCTATCTTCTGCTGGGAGAGTGGTTCTTCTAAAGACTGTGGTGCAGTCTCTCCCCATCTATAGGTGTTGTGTGCAGGCTCCCCCGTCAGCTTTTGTGCGGGATTTCGATGCTCTGTCTCGGCAATTTCTCTGGTCTGGCAACCTTCTTTCCTCAAAGTGGAGTTTAGTCAAGTGGGAGTCTGTGTGTAGGCCGAAGCATGCTAGGGGCCTTGGTCTTAGGTCTATGGCTCTTGCCGTCACTGCCTTGGCGGCCAAGCTGTACTGGAGGTGGTGCAACAATCAGGATCAGGATTGGGCTAAGATCCTGGCCCACAAGTATCTCCCCGGTATTGATTGCCTTGATGTGCCACGTCTTCATTTGATGGGCAAGAGTTCTTGTATTTGGAATACTCTTAAGAAGGGTGCTCAGCTGATTAAGGAGGGGCTCTTCTAGATCTGTAATAGAGGCTCTGATGCTCTTTTTTGGCAGGACTCTTGGGATGGCCACCCTCCCATTATTTCTAGTTTTCCTCAGCTTCAGCCTCTGAGCCAGATTTTCTCAGATGCCAGTTGGACTAAGGTGGAGCATTTTAAAACTGTCAAGCGTATTGGTCAGGCGATGGTGGCTTGCTGGAAGGATCCCCAGGAGTGGCCCTTGGGTGGTTCTGATGAGGATCGTGATGTTCTTGCTAGAATTTTGAAGGATAGGCTTTGCAGCTCTCTGAGTGGGAGGGATGTTTTGGCTTGGAGTCCTAGTCCAAAAGGTAAATTTACTATTGCTCAAGGCTACGCTTTGCTTGACAGGAAATTACATGGTCCGGCTGAGGTGCACTGGTGGAAGAAGGTTTGGGACAACGTCTCATGGCCCAAATGCAATTTTTTCTTATGGTTGGTTGCTCAGAGGAAGTGCCTCACTTGGGAAAATCTTCGCAAGCGAGGTTTTCAGGGTCTGTCTATTTGCCCTCTTTGTTATTGCAATGAGGAGTGTAGCTCTCACTTGTTCTTTCTTTGCCCTTACTCTAGAGAGTTATGGCATAGATGGTGGGAGGCTTGGCAACATGGTTGTATTCATGCTACCTCCTTGATCGACTTTTGGGAAAGTTTGGGCAGACCTCCTACAAAGACTTCTTTCCTGCAGGTGGCCTGGTCTGTTGGGCCTACTCTCATTCTCTGGAACCTGTGGCTGGAGAGGAACCGAAGAGTTTTTTGTAGCTCCAACTTGGGAAGCTCTCAATTGTGGAAGAAGATTCTTAGCAGGCTCCAGGAGACTATTTCAGCTAAGTGTGATATGTCAGTTAATACTGATCCTGGTGATCTGGCTATTTTGCAAAATTTGAACTTGGGGGATAGTAGCAGGGGCTGCCCTGCTGGTAGAAGATCCCACCATGTCAGGCAACGGGTCAGTCGCGATGGAAGGTGGACGCCTCCCCCGGTGGGGGTCTTAAAAATTAACACTGATGGTTCTTCTCGGGGGAACCCTGGTCATGCTGGTGTTGGGGGTATTGGTAGAGGTAATGATGGAGGTGTGGTTTTCGTTTTCTCTATTTACAAAGGGCAGCATTCTAATAATCTGATGGAGGCCCTTGCTATCAAGATAGCTATTGAGCGTGGATACTCTTTAGGTTGGCGGAGGATCATCTGTGAGTCTGATTCTCAGATTGTGGTGGATATGCTGAACAACCAGAAGCTGGAGGATGTTAGTTGGCATCTGGCTTCTGTGGTCAGACATATTCTGAGTCTTTGCAGTTCCTTGGATTTTGTCTCCTTTTGTCATATCCCTAGAGAGTGGAACAGAGTGGCCGATTGTCTGGCGAAGTGGGCATCTGAGAATGTGGACGACTGGGATATTAGTGGAAGAGATGAGTTACCTTCTAATTACTTGGAGACTCTAGAGAGGCTATTAGTGGAGGACAGTTATATGTAGTGTTCTTGTTGGTTGTTTTGGTGGTGGTCTTGCTTTGGTGGGCCTTTGGCTTTGGCTTGTACTTTGGTTTTGATTGAATAAAATTTTTACACCTTTTTCAAAAAAAAAACATGCATTGTTTCTAATTAAAAATATTAAAAATACATATTAATATGAATTACTTATTAAAAATCTAAATAAAATTATCATGTGTGTAATGACTTTATCATACCAATAGAACAGCAAGTGAGTTTTGTGGCACCTAAAAATATTTTCAAATTATTTTTGTTTCTAGCTAGAAAACTAGCTTTCTTGTGTTTCTAGGCTCTTTTAGCTTGTAGGGCATAAACAAATAGCCTATTTTGAATTTGTCTGAGCATAGGTTTTAACAACCTATTATTAATATTTTGCTGGTCTTTCTAATGTTCTTTGTTTTGTCTCTCTTGTTTGAAATGGTTAGTAGCCTTATCTTTTGCATGAGACTCCTCTCTTGTCTTGTTTTTTTTTGTCAATCAGAGACTTTATTAGCTTTTCTTTTGATGAGGAGTTACCTAGAAGAAAGCTCTAAGTTTGTTAAGGTTTCAATCTATCCTTATGCACTCTAATAAGTTTGAAGCAGTCTAAATATTTTCTAATAGATATTTATCTAAAGTTACAACATGTACACCACTACCATCCAAAATTTTAACAATCTATTTTTTTCAGCCACGACATAGAAACCAACAAGATGTCAATTCCCTGATTATCATACAAGCTGCCCATTCAAAGACATCAAATGCTATCACCCACAACTGACAACTCCATCTCCATAAATTAGGAATGGCTACAAACCTAAATGACTAACCAATTAAACTATACAACTTCACTTTCAACTAGGTGTCCAATGGATTTGCTATCATAAATACAATTTACCATATTCCTTAGGTTTCTAAGTTATACATCTTTTTATAACTAATTTTCAAGTACTATATGTATTTCAACGCTCCCTCGCCGCCCCTCCACCACTGTCCCCCCTCCGTCCCCGTGTCCCCGAGACACGTCCCCTAGACACGTCCCCTACCATCCCCTCATCCTCATCCTCATCCTCGAGACTCCGTAGAACATTGGTTTTTTTTTTGTTTTATCATTATTTTGAACATTGAGAAAAGATTTTAGGAGATCACCCCTAACCAAGGACTTGTGGGATTTATCCTGTGGAGGGGTGAGCTTGACCGTCTGCAACGAAGGTGATGCTTATGTTCATTCATATCTCTATAAAAGAAAGTGGTCAACCCAACATTCGGTGATTGGACATATCCATAAACACCTACCTATTTTACTAAGAAATTGTTCCAAACAAGGGCCCAAGGTGCACAACGTGTAAGCATATACAAGTGAGCTTAGAAAACAAGTGGTTTAGCATGGGAAAGGCATAATGGAACGCGAGGTGCTAATCAAGTGTGTGGGATGTTTGATTACCTAAAAAAGGTAGTTCTTATGGCCAAACCACAAAACATTAATGATGTATGTGCCTATGCATGCTACCCTGAGTTGTACAAAAAGGGGGTCTCTTCCACTTGCAACAAGGGTATTGAGCAACATGGTGGCAAGATGAATCAAGAGGGAAAAGGTAAAAATAGTTCTACTTCCATGGCAAAAGCAACGAGCAAAGGTAAGAGCAAGTTTTGTTACTCTCATGCGATAGAGATGGGCATGAAGATGTCAAATGTTGGAATTTGCATTTTGAGTTAGCACCTTTTTGGTTGAAGAAGGGGAAAGATAAAAACACTGTTTTCGGGAATAAAGACAAAGAGATAGAATGTTGTGCGGCATGATCCTTGGCACTGCATCAGTGGCACATAATGTGAAGGACACAAGATCTAAGAAGTGTTTCTTGAGTTGTGTGGCATGGTTCTAACTTCCAAGTGTTGTTGCTTGAAGCATGGATTTGTATGACATGGTTCCTGGTACTATACGCATGGTGGATGGTGCAAGGAGCTGCATGTAGGGTTGTGCACTACCGAGAGATGGAGAGACTCACAACAACGGCTGGCGCAGGAAGCAACATTAGAGAGCCATGGTAGAGATGGAACATAAAATGCATAATGTTTATAGATTATTCAACCTCAAGCTTTTAAAAGGCGTGCATCAATAGACTTGCCTCCTATCAATGTAGCATAAATTTTCAACCCCTTTAGGAAATAATAATATTCAAAATCATAAATTCTCAACCTTCATGAAATACTATTCAAAAATCATATAAATTTTCAACCCCTTCATGAAATACTATTCAAAATCATATAAATTTTCAACCCCCTTGTGAAATTATAAAATACAATCGGCTTAAGTATTGCACCTTCTTTCGGTGCAAGTGCTAGTTATCTAATGGAGAAGATGAATGAGGATTAAATATTATTTAATATTATTGAATTTATAACGGGGGATTGATTGATTTAATTAATCAATTCTTCATTGGATTTGAACTTGAAAATCAATTTTGAATTGTGTAAATAAAATTGCATTGGTTTGATTTGATTTTAATGATATTTTGAATAGTATTATTCAATTTGTCTAATTTTGAAGGAAAATGAATTAATTAAATTATTATGATTTAAATAATTTAATCACCAGGAATACAAGCTAATTAGTGATATAATTAAATACTAATGTTATTAATTTTTTTGAATTTGATAAAATGAATTAATTAAATAATTTTGTATTATTCAACTAATAGCAGAAATTAGGTTTTTAGGATTTTATTAATTAAATTAATTTTATTTAATTGTTCAAAAATGATGAAAAAATGAATTAATTAAATAATGTATTATTATTTAATCAATAGTGGAAATTTAGGTTTAAAATACTAGTTTGTAGACTAGGAGAATTTTAGGTGTACATTTTTCCCCTCTTTGAGACAAAGTACTGGTTGCTTTGTTTCAAAGAACATTGCCCTGGTATCCCCCAAGTGCAAGAGTTACCCCAGTATAACCCAAATGCGATAGCCTAGTGCACCCTCAAGAAATTTGGTAAAAAAATTTGGATAATGAACCAAATTTTATGATAAGTTGTTGTGATGCATTAATGACTGACAAAAAAATTGTGAGAAGAAAATGTTAATAATAAATGAAGAATAGTTAATGTTGTTAGTGGTGATGAGTATTGCTTTTCACTTTGCTTTAGAGACTTTGCAGTTTGAACAATCCTTTTTTATATAGCAAATAAATATGATGCACCTAGGTATTAATGACCGAGCTAACTTTGTATTTATTGCATGGACATCAACTCTACAAACAAGGAGTATTCTTGCTCATAATACACATACATAAACCTTGTTAGAGTGTATAGGTGTGAAGCTTTAAAAGCATGTCAGACCAGTAACACAAGAGGTAATAAGAACCCTAATATGTCACTATTACATGGAATATTTCAAAGATGACTTCTACACACAAAACAAAGCAAGTATTTTCCATGGTAGTATAACAAGAGTATCCACAAATTGAAAATTGAAATGACCCTCAATTGCCCCCATTCCTTCTTCTCTAAATCCTTATGGACATCCTGAGATATCCTAGGAATGAGTCGATAATGTAAATCATAAAAAAAAAAAGACAACAAAATATTAAAAAATGCCATTATATCACTTTCCATATCTATTTGGGGTGGGTCTATTATCTAGTGTTGATCATGTCTATCGTAGGAGTGGATCCATTAAGACATATCTCAAGATGTTGATGGGTCTTGTCAAAAAGATATGTAGTTGACACTTTGGCCTTTTTTTAGTTTAATTTGTGAAAAAATTAGCCAATGATTTTCTTCTTGAATGTTCCAGTTGTTGATGCTTGCTTTTGTTTTTTTCAAAGGGTGAGTGTGATGATCCGTTTATTATGGATGATGTCTTATTCCAAATTATGATGGCAGACATGGGTCTTTTTTTTTCTAAGTTTTATGATGTTGTTTTTGAAATTTTCTAGAGACTAACCTAGGGCCTCGACAACTCATCAAAGATAATTATTTCCTACTATGTACATGCAAAGGCTTGTAGTTCATTTGGTTTGAGTGTTTTTTACTTTTTCTATTTTGTGAATGTGTTTTTTTGGATTTTTTTTTTTTAATTATTTTTGGATTTTTTTATTTTGTGACCAAGTTGAAATAAAGAATGTTGGAAACCTAATGGGACTAACCTAGGGTCTCAAGCGATTTTAAGAATTTCCTATGTTGTAAATGTAGAGACCACATATTTCAATTGTTTGAATCAAAGCATAAAATATTTTTGGGTAAACAACATTTGATATTCCACTTTTATGTCTAGAGGATATTTTTTTGAAAATCTAATTGAAATATTTGCGAGGTTCAAGAAAATTTTGATATCTTAAACTATTTGAGTGAATGAATAACCATACGATGTTGTTTTGTTTTTCGATGTTTCCCAAATGTTTTTTTTCTTTTGTTGTATTGTTGTTTTTTTGCTTTTGTGTGTTTTGAATCTTTTTGGCTTTTTTATTTTTTTTGTGACAATGAAAGGACACTCAGAGATCTAACCCATGAATTTTTTTTTGAAACTACCCCTAGTTGTAGAAAAGACAAATTTCCTTAATTAGTGACAAGCCATGGTTGGATGGGTGGATGTTGTGGATAGTGTTGAAAGATAATGATGCAAGTTTATTCAAACATAGCACTTGTTTGCCAAGTTTTCACTACGGTACTTGTTCTAGGAGTGACACAAAGTGGTTTTCACTTAGAGAAAATTTTATTTCTCTTTACTATTTTTCTTTATTTTATTTTTTTGTATTCTTATTATCCTTTTCTAATTTTTGGGATTTCTTACCCTTTTTTCTAGGGGTATTCTAACATGCTTCATCTGTAGAACTTCTTGAGGTGGTAGCTATTCAATAATTCAGATAAAGGTTTTCCTTCAAGAGTAGCTAACTGATCTTCCCTAGAGCCATAACTTGTTGTGATGACAAACAGACCTAACCAGTTGGGTTCAAACTTTCCTTTTCCATCTTGATTGAGTTGTAATTTTTAATTCTCTTTAAGGACTAATTCACCAACTTGAATGGTCTTATCCTTGATATTTTTTTTGTAGTTTCACTTGAGTCAATTATGATAAACCTGCAAATGGTTTAACACGCTCAAACATCTTTCATCTAGGAGTTCTAATTCATTTAGCATGGATACACTATATTCTTCATTGCTGACCATGTTTTTTAATGAAACTCACAATGAAGGGATT
This sequence comes from Sequoia sempervirens, assembly GCA_007258455.2. Classification (NCBI taxonomy): domain Eukaryota; kingdom Viridiplantae; phylum Streptophyta; class Pinopsida; order Cupressales; family Cupressaceae; genus Sequoia; species Sequoia sempervirens. The sequence goes on along the minus strand of VDFB02009467.1, from coordinate 21,505 downwards.
TTTACATCAATAGGAAAGACAACCTCTAATCCATAGACTAAGTAAAATGGTGCAGCACCATTAGGTGTGCAAATGCTAGCTTGATAGGCCCATAGGATTGTGTTTAGCTGCAAATTCGAATCAAAACCAACTTCATTACTAGTATTTTTTAGTATATTTAGTATTGTTTTGTTAGATTCCTTAGCCTAACCATTCCCTTGGGGGTAATAGGGCATGGAGAATCAATGGTGGATAGAAAATTGGGAACAAAGCTCTTGGGCATCCTAATTTTTGAATGGGGTTCCATTGTCTGTTATTATGGTTTGGGGAATTTCATACCTACAATGGGATAATTCAAAAAAAAAATTGATATCTATTTTCTGGTGATATGGGTCAATGGAATTACCATTATCCATTTGGTGAAGTACTATGTTGTTGTGATAATGAATTTGTGCCCATTGCATGAAGCGGGAAATATCTCGGCTACCAAGTCCAATCCCCATTGCAAAAAAGGCCATGGTGTGGTTATAGGTCTTAATTCTTGTGTTGGTGCATGAACAAGCTCAATGTGATGCTGCAATTGTCAACACTTTCTAAAATACTATATGCATTCATGTTCCATAGAGGGCAAGTAGTATCTAGTTTTGAATAGTTTTTGGACTAGGTTAAGACTGCTAGAGCGATATCTATAAATACCTTCATGAACCTCTTGTAAGGTTGTTTGTGATTCTTTTGCATCAAGGCATCAAAGTAACATACCATCTAGACTACGATGATATAGTTTGTCTCCTAATATGGTAAAATGGGAAGTTCTATGGGTAAAGGTTTCTTTTGAGTGGTTGTTAAGTCGATGGGTATGTTACCATGTTGGATGTAGTCAAAGGTATCTTGGTACCAAAGGGAATTAGGACCAATAACAACACATTAAAATCTAATTTTGAGATGTCAAATGATGGCACCAACAAATTTTCCACAAGGAACTCATATTTAGGCACATTTTGTTGAATATCAAGCAGTCAGCCTATTGTTGCCATTGCACTGGAAACCCTATTATTGATTCAGTGAATTTGGTCAAAGGTTATTATAATGAAGTATTCCTTGAATCTATCCACCATCATTTTATATTGAAACATATTTTAATCCTTTTTATGGTATTCATCGTTCACTTTTCTAATCACTAGCTGAGAGTCTCCAAAGACTTGTAGCTCTTTTATTTGCCATTCAATATCCATTTTCAAACCTATGATAAGAGATTCATATTATGAGATGTTGTTTGTGCATGGGAATGTAATCCTGTAGGAATTAGGTATAATATGTACTTGTGGTGTGAGAAATAGAATACTAGCTCCAGATCCATGTTGAGTATGGGACCCATCAAAGTATACAATCCATTGGTCTATTTTTTATGTCATCAGAATACTTTCATCTAGAAAATCCACTATGAGAGGTTTATGATCCTCTAAGGTGCTTTAGCCAATTGGTCTACTATAATCTATTGTTTGATATCTCTCCTATCCACATATTCTATATAAAACTCACTTACAATCATTACCCATTTGGCTATTTGGAAAATTAGGGCCTCCTTTGTTAGTAAGTATTTGAGTGGGTCTATCTTAGAAATCAACTTGACCTTACTATTTAGGATGTAGTGTCTTATCTTTTGTGTTGAAAATAGGACTAAGAGACATGCTCTTTCAATGGGTGAGTAGTTTAGTTCATAACCCACCAATTCTCGATTGATATAGTACACTACCCTTTATTATTGTTATAATCTAGATAGGCTAGGAGAGATCCTAGTGTTTCCTATGTGGTAGACATGTAAAGTATCATTTCCTTTTCTAGGATAGGTGGCAATAGTATAGTAGGAGTAAGTAGGTACTCCTTGACTTGTTGGAATGCTTGGTCACATCTCCCATCCCACTTGAAGGTGGTGTCCTTATGTAGGAGATGAGTGAAACGGTGACACTTTTCCCCAAATTACACAATAAATCACATGATGGATTGTTGTTTCCCTTGTAGGCTCATTAACTATTTTAGCATCTTTGGTGGAGGCATTTTGATTATTGCTTTTACTTTAGCCAAATCTACTTCAATCCCTCTTCTTGATACTATGTACCCCAACAACTTTCCAAATGTTACCCTGAATACACATTTCTTAGGACTGAGTCTCAGGTTGTACTATTGAAGACAATCAAATACCTTTGCTAGATTTGTCAAGTGGTTTTCCCTTTTGATTGATTTTGCTAGAATTTCATCCACATAGTCCTCCATGATTATCTGTAGCATGTCATGAAATATTGTCACCATTTCTCTTTGATATGTCACTCCTACATTGTTTAGACAAAAAGGAATTGCATTCAAACAAAATATTCCCCAAGCACAAGTAAATGATATTTTGTGTTGGTCATTTGGAGAAATATTTATTTTGCTGTATCTAAAGAAACCATACATTAATGATACCATCTCATGCTAGACTATTAGATCTAGAATCATGTCAATGCTTGGAAATGGAAAGTAATCCTTTGGAAAATCTTTGTTTATGTCTCTAAAGTTTGTGCATATCCTTATGCCCCTAGTAGGTTTGGACACTAGTACTAGATTCAATATCCATTGTGGATAATCTATGGGTTTGATGAAACCCACATCTAGTAGTTTCTTTAGCTTTACTTTTACTGATAATGCTATTTTTGGATGCATGTTTCTATTTTTTTTCTTGAAAGGCTTTGCTTCAAGTATTACAGCTAGATGATGTATCACTAATGTTAGATCTAGTCTAAGCATTTCAACACAGGTCCATGCAAAGTTTTTATTTTGGGCATTGATGAAAGCTATGAAATTTCCTTTTTCTTTTGGGTCTAGTGATGTAACATGGTAGGTTATCTTGGGGTTTTCTACTATGCCAAAATTTATGGGTTCTGCTTCTTCCACTAATAATGTTGATCTGTCCTGCTATTCTGATATGGGGAGATTGAATCTTGCATCCTCAGGTGCCTCTGAGAGGTTTTTATCTTCGGATACGTCCTTTATTTTTCTCTTTTATGGATTCAATAGAGCCATGAGGTGGTTTTATCTAGGGTACCATTTTTTTATATTGTTTATTTCATTTTTGTGGCTGAAAGATTCAATCTCTCCACAAAAGTATGCCTCCTATTCTAGTTCCATGATGAACCCTTCCTTGTGGTATCCTATTGGTATTTCTGCTCAAAGTCTCATGAACTCTGCAATTGCCTTATCATTCTAGAATTGATCAAGAATAGGTGCATGTTATTGTTGATCCCAATCTATGAGTTGTGGGTACTGGAGTGTGAGGTTATCATACTGATCTCCAAAGCCTATGGAAGTGGATGAAAGGGTGAGTATGGATCAGATGTATTTTTTCAACTAAGTGTCTAGGTAATCATTTCTAGAAGTGGGAGAATCATATCTGATGATGAAGGAAGGGGAATCCCACTTGTATTCATTAGATTCTATACCAGAATTGTAATAGATGTTGGGAATAGTTTTAATATGTTGGTGAGGGAACCTATCAAAGCTAAAGTTATCAAATAAATCTTTAAAGGGTAAATCATTGTCTAAAGTATGATAGGTATCTACTAACTTGATGCTAGTAGAAGTTCCTTCCTTCTTCCAAGAGGTTTGTCCAGTTTTTGGAATAACCATGTCTTTTGGTTCATAACCTAGCCCCATATTCTTCTTCCTTTGTTCTAACTTAAAAGGTTCTTTCTGGCCTTTTTCATGTAGCCCCATGCCATCTTTTCCATTATATCCCATCTATTTAACTAATTAATAACCTCTAGTAGTAGGGTCAAAATTAGGTTCTGGATTTTATGGTTCTTCTTTGTCCTCCTTGTAGATCATAGATAGAAAGTCCTCAAATATTTCTTCATCTTGCATGTCTCCCCATCTAGTGAAAATAGTTGGCTTCACAATCATTTGTATTATCTTGATCTCTTTTGGAAATCCATATACTTTGGGTGTTTGTGGAAACATGCCAATACAAAATGCTTGGTTGAAAAAGTAATTCCCATATCCCTTATCAAGTACCTGAATTTTGGCTTCCATTTTCATTTTGTCACTTGACATGTTCTAGTTGAGGTAGATGGAATTTTTTTTTAGGTCAATATAAGAAAAGGAGTGGAATGTTATGTCATTGCTAGGAACATTTTGGATTTTATTGTATTTCTCTACTAAATTGGCATAGAAATGACAAGGCTCAGGATCAACATATAGTGTTACCTCTTTTCCTTCATGGGGGTACTTTAGGAATTGACGAAAGTGGATGAGACTAGTTGTAAACCATAAATATGTGCAAGATCATGATGGGCCAAAAAGTGGCAATATGATGGGTATGTGGTTGACGACTTTGTTTTTACCCAAAATTGTTGAAATGAAAAAAGGGTTTTTAAAGGAGATTCTTAGCTTTCCACCAATATAAATTATGCTTTACTTTTAATTTAATAAGTAATTATTATTGATTTTCTATTCAAATTATGAATAAAGTTTTGATTGATAGACTAATTGAAAAACATCTATAGCTTTCAAATGGTATCACATTTTTTGAATGCAAAACATGCATCGCATTCTATGCTTCACATACTATAGGATTAGAAAAAGAAAAATTAATTTCATGAAGTTTTGACTAAGTTAAGGTGGTCAGGCATATGAGTTTGCTATATTTTTAAAAAATTGTAATAAAAAAATCATAATTAATTATTTACTTGGAAACAAATTACAAAATAATATGCATCACATCAGGACATGACTCCTCTACTTATATAAATTATTATAAACAAATATTATGATTTTATTGTTGTGAGGGTGGTTAGATAGACACCTATTTCTTATTTTTTCCTTGAAATTTAAGTACTACTACATTGAAATTTCAAATTTTCATCGAATAGATTTTTTTATTTTATCAAACCTAGTATTTTTGAAACTACATTCAATTTCCTACAAATTATATTCTTACATATTTTTGAAATAATATAGATAACTTACTCAAATTTTTATGTCAAGTTGCCTAACTCTGATTTTTTTGATTTTTTTGCCACTTAAAGGCCTATCTTTTCCATGATGATCATGCATCTATCCTTGCATGGAAGCTCAAGATCCAGTAATGGACAAGTGGTTTTTGTTAGGGATGGCCCTATTTGCACTAGTAACTTGACTGTTCCTTCAATTTTTCTTTCTAGGTCATCATAAGCCCTTATTATGATACTTTTTTGTTTTGTCAATCACATCGTCAGAATACCCTAGATGTTTGACAAATTTTAAGGTTCATATGTTTAAACCTACAACATTATCTATCAATACCCATTTGACCATGGTTTTATGAACAAGAACCTATATGTAGAGGGCTTGGTTATGGAATGTTCTTTAGGGTAGATTTTTGTTAGAAAAGATTAGGTGATTAATTTGTGTGATTCTACCAACCATAACTTCAAATTGACTAGGATTGAGGTCATCATGTCCAGACTATTGTTTCCAATGTCTTTTCAAGTATTTTTCTATGGGTAGGTGATAATTTTAACTTCTCTAAAATTAAGATTAAGGTAGGTGTTTTCTTTAATTGTTCCACAATATTATAGTCATTGGGTGACTTGATTTTAGGTTTAGGTGGTGCTCCTTGAATTGTAACTCTTCCTCGAAAGGTGGTTACATTACATTTATTATTTGATCCTCGTATAGTAACTACATTTTCCCTATTACCATCAACTTGTGAGATGGTTCCTAAAACTATGTACCCATAAGTGTAATTGGTGTTATGGTACTCTTGTTTCTTTCCTTTGTCATTCCCTTTCGTATGGTTCAGGATTGGGTTTGTGTAAATTTGTAGGTCCTTATTCCTAGGATGATGTTCAACATCTACCTCCCCTTTGTCTATTAAATCTTGGATAAGGTGCTTCAGTGTCATGAATTTTTGTGGTGTGTCACTTGATCATGTGGAAGTCACACAAATCCTTCTTGTTATACCACAGTGTTTTTAAACTAGGTTCCTCATAGTTTGGACAATCATTAGTTTTGAGTAGCTTTTGTTGCACTAGTTTGTGCATGACTATTTCCAATGACTTGCCTAGAATTGTGACTTTTCTATTTGGTTGATCATATTGCCTCTGTTGTCCTTCCTAATTCATTTTTGGGTTCACACCTTGGCTGTTTTGTGCATTGTTTGGAACATAGGTTGTTTGTGCTACTTGTGGTTTGTTTTGAACTATGTTATGTGATGGCCATAATGTTCTAACATCAACAACTCCATCATTTGTGACATTTTTTTTTAGCCCAAACTTTGGGTTTCTCATTTGAATTAGATGGATTTTATTTTGAGTTATATATTTTAAGGGCACCTCTTGCAATTAGGGCTCTTTCAATATTCAAGACCTTCTCAATGGTTTCTTCAAATTCTACTACACCTAACATTGTGAGTCAATAATTTATCTCAAGACATTGGTAATGAATATTTCTACCTATTCCTTAACAGGAATGTGCCATTTACATCTACTAGCCTTGTGTCTCCATCATGGTAGATAGGAGATAGAATATTCTCCTTCATTCTATTTGATTGTGGATAAGCTTAAAATGGTGACATCTTTTTCAATGTTGAAGGAGAAGTGACCTATGAATCTGCTAGACAATTCATCAAAGTTTTTGATTGCTAGTGTAAAATGGGTGAGCCATTCCATAGCATGGCCTGTAAGGATACATGGAAATAACCTCATGAGGTATGAGTAATTTTGTCATACTTCCATGCATGATACCAGGAAATCTTGTATATGCTCCACTGAATCCCCTATTCCTTTAAATTTTTGTCAAAGCTAGGTATTTCAAAATTCTTTGGAAGGGGAATTTCAATGACAGATTGATCAAATGAGAATAGTAATATCTCTTGGATAGTATAGGGTTTCTTTTCTTTTTTTCCAACTTGCATGCGTACTACCTATTGGGTGACTTCTTCTACCTTCATTTCCATGTCTACTTTTGACATGTTTATTTGCAAGTTCTGTGTATAATAGCCTTGTTGTCTCACCATGTTTGGGTCGTATATCAAATATTGTGAAGCTATGAGACCCTAGTAACCATTCTGGGCATATAACAGGTTAGGTCCCCATTGGGTGTAAGGAGGGTTAGCTCCTTGTTGTTGAGATGAAGTGTATTGAAGGTTACCATGTTAATTTGTTAGTGGGACACCTTATTGGTAGGACAACTGAGGAAGGGCACTTTGCAACACACCTTGTGGTTGGGTAGGACTAAACTAAAGGTTTCCCTATTGATGTGTTATTGGGACACCTTGTTGATAAGATGACTGATGAAAGGATCTCTATGCCCCACCTTGTTGTTGGGTAGGAATAAACTAAAGGTTACCCTTTTGGTGTGTTATTGGGACACCTTGTTGATAGGATTAATGAGCAAGTGTGATCTATGGCACACCTTGCTACTGGGCATGATTGAACTGAAGGTTACCCTATTGATTTTTTATTGTGACACCTTGTTGGTATGATGACCAAGGAAGGGTGCTTTGTGGAACAACTTGTGATTGGTATTACTGGTATAGAAGGAGACCATATGGTCCACATTATTGGTAGTACTGATTGTTTGGAGGGGGAACTTGTGTCCCACCCTATTAAAGGTATTCAATGTTTTGAGGTGGTTCAATGTTGGAGGTATTCTGATATATATACTATCTAAGAGGACAATTGTTGTTTGGTAGTTCATATTGTGATGGTCCTCCTTGATACAATTGTGCTACTACTACTTGTTCAACTTGAGTTGGTTTTCTAAATAAGGGGTTCTATTTGGGTTGACAATCATGTTGTGAGAACATAGGTGGCATGTTTGGAATCCCTAGAGGTTGAGTTATCTATCTTACAACTGAGTTATCTCCTAAGGGAATGAGGTTGGCATCCTTGAGACCTTCTACGTTGAAAACCACAAGTAATTTGGCACCACTTTGTGCTAACTTGAAGAAATAGGAGGTTGGATCTTTTCTCAATAGCCTATCCATTAGTTTTAGAACCTTGGGGTTGTTAGAATGTTAAAATAGTTAATCCTCATGGGTATGTGCAGGATCATCATGGAAAAAATAGACCCTTAAGTGGCAATTTTTTTTAAAAAATCAGAGTTAGGCAACCTGAAATAAAAATTTGAATAAGCTATCGATATTATTTCAAAAATATTTAAGAATAGAAGGGTCATCCCACAATAATGGGTTACACCTTTTGGCGAAACATGACATTGAAATCAACATTTTCAGAGAAAACTTCACTTTCTAACCCTTATAGCAGGTAAACTATTAGGAATTTGGAAATGATGTAAACTAGTGATTTGTGATTTTGTCTATATATTTTAAATGTTATTTTTTAAAAAAAATTGAAATTAAATTGTAATTTTTTTGTCTCTCCCTTAATAACTAGTTTTTAATAGTAAACAACATTTTAAAAAAGTGGTGTGTACTTCAGCTAGCATAACTTCTTTTCTACAAAAGATAAAACTCTAATTATTTTGAATTTAGGTTGGTAACACAAGTATCTAGGGCTTTCATTTTGTTTCAAAGCATTTTGTTGAATATTTTTCTTTTAAATAAGTTTTCAAGTCAAAACATTTATATAATTTATTAGGTGCACTTTGTCCTCAAGACAACCTTTTGGCATGTATTGGAAATTCAATTTTTATTTTGTTAGAATGAAGACATCAATACCTAGTGGATATATATTTTAAAAAATCCCTCAATTTTTATTTATTTTTCCACAATGATTTTTTCACATCGAACTTGATGTTTAGTGAAAAATCTATGTATAGTAAAACTAAAAATAAAATATAAAATAAAATATATATATTAAATTCTGAGTAGTCATGGAAAATGCTTTGATCACATAATCATCCAACTTGTTTTATCGTTGACTCCATTTTCACATCCTTTCCAAGCTTCCTTAGTTAAAAATGCACAAATTTGAAATGGTAGAGGGAAGGTGAAAAGGTGTGTTCATTGAACCCACCTTCTAATGAAGGGGTTCGCGGACCCCCATTAGAAGGGGTTATCCAACCCCTACAGCAAAAGGACTACATAGCGAGGTTCATGAAGGTGGAGGGTTCATTAGAAGGGGGGTTCATTAGAAGGGGTAAACCATTTTAAATTTTTTGATGAGAATTTCTAATTATTCTTCATTCAAAAAATTGTAACCCACTATTGTGGGTTTACCCAAAATCTATAGAAAATTGAATTTAGTTTCTAAACTACTATTTTCTTAACAAAAAAGAAATCTATTTGGTGAAAATTTGAAATTTCAATGCAATAGTACTTAAATTTTAGGGAAAAAATAAGTAGGTGTCTATCTGACCAACTTAACCACAATAAAATGATAATATTTTTCTATATTTTATATATAATTAGAGGACTCATATCTTGATGTGATGCATTTTTTTTTAAAAAAATTCCAAGTAAATAATTAATTATACTTTTATTACAACATTTAAAGATATAAAAATCATGTATGACCACCTTAACTCTGGTCAAAATTCATGAAATTATTAGTATATTTTCACAATCCTATAGTATTAGAAGCATAGAATGTGACTCATGTTTTTGATTAAAAAAATGTGATAGTATTTGAAAGCTATAATTTTTTTCAATCATCCTATCAATCAAGACTTTAGTCATAATTCAAATAGAAAATGAATAATAATTACGTACTAAATTCAAAGTAAAGCATAATTTATATTGGTGGAATGATGATCTACTTTAAAAACCCTTTTTTCTTTTCATCAATTTTAGGTAAAAAAAGTCGTAAGCCAAACACCCATCATATTGCCACTTTTTGGCTCATCATGATCCTGCACATACCCCCATTTATATCTTCCTCTGTGTCTACCTCCTCTATGACCACTCTATTTGGGTCTTGCTTATTTTTTTCAATTAACTCCTTTTGTTTGCAATTTAATTCCTCTTCACTAAAAGTACGTCTATACATAGGCCTCTTCTATGGTGTTTCAAGGTTAGTTGGACTATGTTCCCAAGGGCTAATTTCATCACCTATGGTATTGGTTGGTGGGATACTAGTGTTGGTTTTCATTTCCTCCATTTTATTCTTGTTTTGTTACCTTGTGGTTGTCATAAACAAATTGGATCAAGGAAGGAAAAAATGGTGCGAGAACTCTAAATATTTCAAACCCAATGCCGATCTAAATAAGAGGGTATATTTAGGTATGTGAATCTATTTTTCCTCTCTAGAGAAGTTTAGTATCATGAAAAAGACCTTGGTTTTGACCAAAAAAGAACATGTACAAATCTAGATCATTCTTTAAAGCACGTCTATCAAAATTTTCCAACAGTTTGTTTATCTTTTTGTGTAGTGATGTAGGGTGTTTCCTTAGAGATTTTGGTTTAAGATGCCTAAGTCAAGAGTAATGACCCATAGTATTTATTTTAGGGTTCCTAACTCTATGTGAGATCAAGGATGAATAAATATATTTATTGCCAAGCAAGGGGTGGTAATACGGGTCTCTTAGCTACTATGTCTTCTTTCTCCTCTTCTTTGTCTAAGATGATCATTGTAGTGAGAAATTGGTGGAGTGTTTCATTTTTCTCAAAAATGAATGTTTTTAAACTGCTAATGATGTCGGTTTGGGTACCTTCAATGTGTGTGCTACTTCGCTGAAATATTTGTATGACTAGCCCTAGTTACTGAATGGGGCCTATGTGTCACCAAGTGGTCATAAGGTATGTTGTATGGTGGTTTATGGTGTTCAATACCTTATCGCAAGGTCATTCACTACCTATTTCCAAGTGGGAGGTAGTAATATGGGTCTTCCAACTTCTATGTTTTCCTTTTCCTCTTCTTCATTTAAGATGATGGATGTAGTGGGAAATTGGTGGGTTGTTTCTTTTTATTCAAAAATGAATGTTCTAAAATTGATGGTGATGTTAGTTTGGTAAATTTCAATGTGTGTAAGGCTAGGTTGGATAATAGGTGCTACAAGGCCTAGTTATTGAATAGGAGTTGTAGGTCACAAAATGCTCATAAGGTTTGGTGGTATGGGTTGTTTGTTATGGAAATCAAAAACCCCAAATTTTGAGTGTTGTTGTGGAATGTAGCTACTTTTTGAAAATAAAAATGTTGAAGAACTAGGGTTGATATTCCACTTATTTATATAGATGATATGTTGTGGGAAAGATACTTGAATTATCAATGAGTTCTAGGTAATTGTTGATATCATAGATTTTTTTTAGTGGAGGAATCATCATATTGTTTGTTGGATTTTTATTTTAGATAAGTAGTATGGGAATAATGAATGATAGAATTTGTGAAAAATTTGGTTTTCTAAGTATCCTATTCAAGGAATGACCTTATAAGAAATTGAAGTGTTCTAGCAAAAATAATTTGAGTTTGAATGATATTTTTTGTAACTTCTTTGTTTGTTTGTTTCCCTATGTTTTGAATATGACAAATGATATAATAGCAATGTAATGACTCACAAGCATGGAATTTATGTGACCTAAATGTCTATAGCTTAGGTTGTGAAATCATGAAACCCAAACCATAGTTACCAAAAATTTTACTTTGATCAATCCAACCTAAAAATAAAACCAAAATGTTTAGAAACCTTTTAAGAATAAATCCTTTCAAGGAGTTAAAACATAATGATTCTTTCACAAGTGTACTCTAGCTCAAAGGTTTTACAGTTTTACCATCCTGTTCAAAACTTTGAAATGTTTTTTTTGATGTGTTATTTTTTTTGTAAACCAAACATAAAATTTTATTTCACAACTATTTTTCAATTTAATTGGATAAGTTTAACATTAACAAAAAATTACAACCCTAGTGGAGATAAACCATCCTCTTAGGTGGGCCAACCTCATTCTCTAAAGGGATGATTTTACATGCAACTTATGGTGCGGGCCTATAGTGATACTTCGCAAGTAACTTCTTAGAAGTAAATTCCAATGCGCCACTTTTAGAGAATGTTTTGGATAAATAGGGTGGATTCTAAAACATTTGGTTCTTAGTCATGTTCTGGGGATATTATTTTTGGGCACCTACACATGCGGTGTTTTGTTTAATTAAGAACTTTCCATCCCTTTCAAATTTTTACACATCACAAGGATACTAAGGAATAACACATTGGCATAAGACATCCGCATGTAGTGTGTGACAAACTTTCCTCACACTCACAAAAGATTTATATAGCGATCCTGAACAAAAGTATCATTTGGGTTTCCTATGAGTTCTCTAGCATGGGATGTGTCTCAATAGGAAGGCCCTCTAAAGGAGGTAAAACTTTAAAGTAAATTAAAAGCTCAAAAAATTTCTTCACTCACCCAAGATTTGAAAAAAAGGTGTGAGGGTAGAAGACAAAACACTTCAACTTTCCAATCAATGCATGCACAAAAGACAATTCATTGCAAATTGATTTATTTCAAACACCTCGAGAAGTGTTATCCCCAAGAATATGTGAGTAAAAATTAAATTTCCTTTTTACTTTGCAACAATTGAAATGTTCAAGACATCAAGAAACTAAGATAACAATGGTGTAAAATACTGTTTGTTTCATTCATTTTGCCCCCAAACTCGAAATGTTTCTAAGAAAATCAAGCCTAGTCATTAAATGGTCAACAAATGTAAATTGTACATGCGTCAACAAAATGAAAGATGTTTGCACTCTTTCTTATGCACCAAATTTAAAGGTTCCTAATTATGAAAACATGAAATGTGTTCATTTTAGAGCCCAAAATTGAAGTGTTTTATGTTCTTTTTATGAGCACCAAAAGAGAATTCCTACTGAAGTTGGTCTATTTTATTTGTTCAAGCTGAGAATGTTGGTCACTAGAAAACAAATGATTCTACCAGAAAGTTTTAAATGATTTAACAAAAAATGAAGTTGTGAGAGTTTTGTTGTTCATTTTTAGAGCACCAAATGGAGATTCCTACTTTAGAAAGCTTTGACAATGTTTATTTTAATAGCACCAAATTTGAAATGTCAGAGTTGTGTTGTTCACTTTTAGAGAACAAAATTGAGATTCATACTTTAGAAAGCTTCAAAATATTCATTTTAGCAACACCAAATTTGAAGTATGATATTTTTTCATTTTAAAGCACCAAAAGGAAATTCCTAAGTTAACAAGCAAAAATATTTGTGGCTCTAAAGATCTTGGACCTATCATCTTCCTTGTAACAAAGGTGTTAGTTGTTTTCATAAAATAATGCACCATAAATCCTACAAGATCTTCACAAGAGATGTTAGAAACTTTCCAAACACAACACAATCAAATTTTAGGGTTAGATAATTGATTAAGCATAAAAAACCTTACAACTTAGACCAAATTGTTAGGTAAGTTAACTTTAAGTTCACTAATGAATATTTTAAATGCATAAAAATTAAAAACCACCTACACCAATGCAAAGATCATGAAATTCTACCCCATTTATAAAAAAAAGCATTGAAAAATACTTTCGTATGACCAAGATATGGTCACTTAAAGATAGGGTAAACAAAGGCACCCCTGTCAAAAGAAAATATGAGTTTTTGGGCCTAGCAATGGTGAATTTCTTTTGATAAATGGTATAGAATTACCTTTATAATCCCTTTGATGTCTTGTAGCTTCAATTAAACTCATGAAAAAATTAGTATTGAGGACCATTGGTCCCACCAGGCATGCCATAATGTGTGAGGTGGAAGGAATCCATTAGGAAAATAATGCGAAAAATAAGATCAAATGCAAAATTTGAAATTAGAAACTAATCTAGTTCAAAAACACCGTATCTATCATATTCCATCACTCATGAAATGTGAAAATCTAAGCTATTTGAACAAAATGAGATAATAAGATTAACAAAAAAATTCAAATAACAAGAAGAGATTACCATCCCATGTTGAAGTGTATCTGCATGATGTTGGGTTGTTCATGTCATTGCAAAGCGCCCATTGCTTACGTGCAAAAGCTTGATGATCGATGCTTGCTTGTTCTTGAAGAAATGATGAACCACTATCAATGCTGATCTTGAAAGCACTTCGTTGCATAAGGTAAGTTGAAATTTTGATTCTTATTTGTGAAGAGAAAGACTTGTTATATAGAAAAGGAAATTTTGAATTGGCGGTCAAGATCGTCTTAGAGAATATTCAGATAAATTGTCAAAGTGAGTTGAGAGGATTTAGCCATGAAGAAAATGTGCAAAGTTGATTGCACAATTAGGGTGATTGAAGAATAGATTGTCTAGTTAAAATTTTGATTGTTTAGTTAGCAATTGATTGATCAGTTAGGGTTGAGTTAGGAATTAGATGGTTGAGTTAGAAAAATTAGATTTCTTAGTCAACAACCATAATTTCCTCGATGAAAAAAGTGGGTGAGGAATATGAATTAATTAATTTAATTCATTCATTCATTTTTTGGATTTGAACATGAAAGTCAAGTTTGACTTTTGTAAAAAAAGTTGCATTGCTGTGATTTGATTTTAATGATATTTTGAATAGTATTATTGAATTTATTCAAATTTGGAAGGAAAGTGAGTTAATTAAATTATTATGATTTAACAATTTAATCAGCTTAGGGGAATAAAGTTAATTAGTTATATAATTAAATAATTGATGTTATTTAATTAATCATGAAAATAAAGTTAGATAAGGACTATATTAAATAAATGAAATTTATTTAATTGATTAATTTTTTTTTAAAAGTGAATAAATTAAATAATGTATTATTATTTAGTCAATAGAGGAAATTTAGGGTTAAAATACTTGTTTGTAGTGTAGGACAATTTTAGTTGTCTACAATAGTATATTAGGTCACGGACTCGGGGTTAGATTACAAATTTCATAAAATTAATTTACTATGAGGCATGTATGTGAGATATTTTCCTTGTTCCTAGTAAATGGATAGTTATTTGTTTAAAGACTAGCCAGCCTTTGAGTGCAGGTATGTGGAGGATCATGATGGGCCAAAAAGTGGCAATATGATGGGTATGTGGCTAATAACTTTTTTAACCCAAAATTGATGAAACGAAAAGGGATTTTAAAGGAGATTCTCAACTTTCCACCCATATAAATTATGCTTTACTTTGAATTTAATAAGTAATTATTATTCATTTTCTATTCAAATTATGACTAAAGTCTTCATTGATAGAATGATTGAAAAACATCTATAGCTTTCAAATGGTATCACATTTTCTAGATCCAAAACATGTGTCACATTCTATGCTTCGTATACTATAGGATTAAAAACATAAAAATTGGATTTCATGAAGTTTTGATCAAGTTAAAGTCGTCAGACATATGAGTTTTTATATTTTTGAAAAGTTGTAATAAAAAATTCATAATTAATTATTTACTTGGAAAAATATTACAAAAAATATGCATCACATCAGAACATGAGTCCTCTACTTATATCTAAAATCTTTTAAACAATAATTAGATCATTTTATCGTGGTTAGGGTTGTCAGACATACACCTACTTATTTTTTCCTTGAAATTTAAGTACTACTGCATTAAAATTTCAAAGTTTCACCAAATAGTTTTCTTTTTGTTTTTAAACAAACCTAGTAGTTTAGAAACTAAATTCAATTTGCTACAAATTCTATTCTTACATATTTTTGAAATAATATAGTTTCTGAATATTTTTCCACTTGAGGTCCTATTTTTTCCATGATGATCCTACACATACCCATGAATTCCATTATTTACCCTAGATAGGAATTTCTTTTTGATTTTCTATGTCATTCATTGAGATAGTCAAATGGAATGTTAAAAGGAACACCCTCCTAGGTCGCATAGAGCCTAAAGTGTAGAAGATTTCAGTGTTTGGTTGAATCTTGTTAGTTGGCCATTCATTTTAAGGGTCTTGAGTATGGGTGTTCGATACTCTTTAGAGACACCTTAGGTGTACTGGAAAAACACCAACAAGGTCTTATGACTTTCTACCTTAGAAGACTCATATTTAATAACATTCACTTCAAGACAACCTCCATGAATGGTATCGTAGAGGAACACACAATAGCATCAATAATTAGAGATGGAATACAATGAACTTAAGAGTGTAAACAACTAAATCCCAACCAACAACCGCTAACTTGCAAAGATGAACAACTTTTGAGTCAACTTTAATTGTGACCACCTGATTATTTGCAACAAACTTTAAAGGATGATGTACAATAGAAGTTATGGTACCCATAGCATGAATATTGTAAGGTGATGGGCTAGGAATTGCATTAAAAAAAGTAGGTAGAGTAATAGGGCCTACATGCAAAGGAAATATTATCATGCCTAGAGCTTGGTGGCCAACATTATCAAACCCACAAATGTACAAAGAAGAAGTGTCTAGAGAAGATAAATCAGTGACTTTAATCTTAGGTAGTAGGTCAAGATACCTCAAACATTGAGGGTCGAACCAGTGTCAATGATAGTATTCTTAATACAAATACTATTAATATTAATTATAATCATCAAGGGATCTACTTGTTTCTACACATCCAGAGGTAGAAGTTCTTGCAAATGGAACATAATATTTGGTGTATCTCTACAAATATGAGCCAAAAAGACATCAACATACATAGGCCTAGTAGAGGTAGGAAATAGTATCTTTTGAAAGGATCTTAAAGAATTTATTGATAAATTAGAGTAGTTTGAAACAAATACCAAAGTGAGATCTTAGTTGGAGTGACATCAAGTTCATCGACAAGATCATAGTCACTTAGTGCTTTAGTTGAAGGTTTAGGTGTTAAAGGAAGACTTGGTTGAGAAGGTGGCAATGAAGTAGCAACTTGAGTAGATTCAAATGTAGGAAAAAAATATTATTGATCCAAATTCTATTTGTTTCTTCTATTGTATGTGTGCCAAACAATATTATAAGAAATATAGTCCATAACTTTTATGAAACTTGAGTATAAATCTGATAAATCATCTTCATATGATATTCCATAGATAGAATGATCCTCGCTTGGAGAAGAGCTAGTTGGTGTCAATTAAATGAAAGTATTCTTGGGACTTGGAGGAGATAGAGACCAACACCACATTTACTATGTCCTCGACCTATGGAGAAGAAGTTTTCTAAAAGATTTATAGATAGGGGAAGATCATTCTAAGAAATCATATAGAGGATCATCTAGCATGTAGAAATCTTCCTTAGAGAAAGAATTGTCATATACATTAAAACAATGTAGAAATAGATCTAACATCCTATTGGATCCCCAAATCTCCTACCCACTTGAATCCTAAAGGGATGTCAGGCCTTATGATCATATTAAAGGAGAGATTTGAAAAAATGAATAAGAGATTGATATGTAACCTTTTCTGCCTTGCACTTTAGGCTCTGTTAAACTTGGGAGGGTGATCCCAATAGTATACTTGTAGAAACTTATGTGCCAAAGTACCCATAACACTATAAAAAATGATTCTCCTTTAAATGCTTAAACAACACAATACCCTAAAGGCTTGGCTGACCTTGATGGTAATGTTTTCTTTAAACATGAGAGATGTAATATGCATTAAATTTCACACACACCCATAATAAGATAGATAAGTAAATTTAATTTTAAATTGTAGCTGCTCACAAAATAATGTTATGAAATTACATCAAAAGATTAGTGCCATATTCTAGGGTGGAGTCACCTAAATCATAAAATTTAAAACTAATTATACCATTCACTCTGTCATAACTATGCCTATCAAATGATTCATTACACCATTGATAATAGAGATCAAACTAGTCATACTTTATTAATCCAAGTATACACTTGTACAAATATTCATTCTTGTTAATACAGTTTAACTTACTCCTTGAATAAGAGTAATAATAGTGAATAAACATTCAACGAAAGAGAAGAAGAGGAACAAATGAAACCATTGATTTAATTATATTAAAAAATTATGTGATGTCCAAAATGGAGAGAAGTGACCCATAATATCTTGCCATTTATTTATTAAAGATGATAGTATTTTAATTACATTCTCTATTACACTACTAAAATTAATCCAAAAACCTAAAACCAACACTATACATTTGAGACCCTATTACAAAAATGGTATTCCTATGAGAACAAAGAATGATAAACTTCTCTCAAAATGAAGTAGATAATTACACTTAAGGAAGAAGAAACCCTAAATGGAAATATTCAATGGAAATCTTGCATACTGAGCTCTGTTGATTAGTTACTACCTTCAACACTTGAACAATCCTCATTTGCAATTTGAATCACACCACTTGCACCTACGCTCTAATAGAAAATTATTCCCTTATAGGGATGGCTTCATTCTTTATCATTTTACTCACCTCTATATTTTGCTCCACATTTGAAAATAACTTTATTCATTCATGAAATATTTTACTCTACTTTAGAAAAATTACTCATGCACTTATCTTTTACGTTCACCTAGCAAAGAAAAAATATTTTGTTGGTGAAAGCTCTTTACTCTTTTTATCCATAGCTAAAGAAAGTTTTTTTTCCCATGCATCACTTATATTTTCTTGCCCAGCATAGAAAATATTTATTTCACTTCACATTTAAAATTTTTACTTTTAAAAATGTTTCTTTGAGCTAATCAAAATAATTCTCCTATACCCTTTCACATTTTATATCATTCTTTAAAATTGTTGCTTTTTATTAGTGAAGACTTTAATTTATTCACCGAGGACTAAATTTTTTCCCTTGTTCATTTTACCCTATATTTATCTCCAATAGAAAAGTAAAACCTTTAACATTTCCCTTTTAAAAATATTTCAAGGGCCCACCTTCCTATGTGGAACCTTCCCTGCTCCCCCCTTTCTTTCTTATGATTACAAAAAATATAGAAAATTGTTCAAATTTCATCATTACTGGGTTTTTTTGGATGAAATAGAATTTTTGTAGTTTCCAACAACCAAAATTCATCTCAAACACGCTTAAAAATCCTCCAACACCCTTTCCCACTCCCCATGATACTTTGATGTCATGAGCATGAGCTTTCACCAGTAAGCTGGAAAAGCTCTTTTTAATAAAGTTAAAACTATATAAGGTTTTAAAATATTTAATGTTTCCCTAAAATTCCTTTATTAACATGTAATGTCAATTTGATATTATTTAAAATATGCAAAGCATTTTAAATATATAATTTTTAAAAACTTTAAGAAATTTACAAGGGTATCAACACAAAGTTGTGTCACACTTTTGACCAACTTATCAGCACAATTTAAGTTAAGTATTTTCAACCAAAAATTAATTTATGGTGAAACATATGATCTTGTAATATTTATTATAGCTAAGTTATATATGTTCATAAATTTTTGAACTAAAATTGTTGCTAAATGCATATTTATCACCACTTTGAGTCCAATTTGTTGAAAAAGGAATATATTTAAAAAAATTGATGTTTCAACAACTTCTACTCGTGTAAAAAACATTTTTTAAAATATAAAAATCCCTTTTGTAGATCCATAAGTTAAGTTTTAAAAAATGTATATATATTTTAAAAGTTTATTTATTATTTATATTTTCCTTTTACTTTTACTAAATGTAGGTTGTCAACACAAAACATTAGGTTGATTACCATGTCAAGGAAGAATAGAAAAACATATTAAATTTTTTTGAAAAAAATATAATGCCCTAGATACAAGAATCTATATCAAGATGTTATAAATTATTTTCTATTTTAGATAAATAATTAATATGAAAGTTGATGTGAATTGGAAACAACTAAGTTTAATATGTGCACATTTTAATATCTATTTAAAAATAGATATTTATCAAAATTCAAAAAAAAATTCCACACCCTAAAGCTTCAAGTTATAAATATACACAAAAGAATTGAAGGAAAAAAAATAAAATTCACTATATAAAGATTAACATCTCATGATCTTCCTTTTTCAGCATTTTATGAGTAACTAAATTATAGTGTTAATTTATAAAAAAACTATATTCAAATCATATTTTTATATTTTCAAAAAAATGCAAATATAAAATATTAAAAAATGAATATTTTATTAGCTCACATCATTTCAAAATTCAGAAGATATATATCACTTTTTAGTGATTCAAGTTTAACAGTTGAACCAGTGTTGGATGTTTCCTTTATAAAAGTGTGACACAACTGTGTACTTGATTGAAAAACAAGGACATAAAACTAAGAGGGTGGTGAATCAGTTGTCACATAAACTTAAAATTTTCCAACTTAACTTAACTTAATCTTAGATCTAATGAATAAGCAATTAATCACAACCAAATAGCACATCAGAGAGATAGAGAACACCAAAATATTTTATTTGGAAACCCTATTAGGGGGAAAAACCACGGTGGATGTTAGTCCACAAGATGATACGTCGCTAAAAGTATAATGAGAAATAATAAGGGGAATGCACATGCATTCAGGCACACTACCTAGAGCTCACTGCTCAATTACAAAGGGGCTTACTACCCAACAATACAAAATAGAATTCAAATTTAGAGGCTATGAAATGCGAAAATAGCTTCTACAGAAGCTTGATTACAATTCCAATTAAGCTTAGAAAAACTTTTTCACACTTTTCTCAATCTTCTTTACACTATACTCAATCTTCTTCAAAGTCTACTATGCTATAGAATGATATTCGCACATACACACATAGGAGGACATCCAACATGAAAAGTGATTTTTCCACACACTACATCAATGAAAAAAATGCTCTTATATATCTTCTTCATGAGATTCCATCACAATTTAGTTGACCAAGAAAATAGAATTTTTTTGTAATTTTGGCCCAAATTTACAAATAAATTTTTAATGTGAATCCACCAAGGTTGGAAACAACATAGTGGAGACCTAAAATTAACATCTCCAAAACAAAAATACTTTAATGATTTTCACCACAAAGATGCAGAACATGCTACCACCATCATGTCGGCCAAGAAAATGAAAAACCAAATATGTGCAAGAAAACATCTTCAACCACGAGCTCACTGATTAATGTGGACATACCAAAAAGTAGAGAATGATCTATATATATCTAAGAGAAACAAGAAACAACAAAGTAGCATCTGCAACAATTGAAATTAAAAAAATCACAGAATCTTCACTTAGGAACATTGACAAAGACCAATGAAACATTGTCAGACCACAACACAATCAAAACTTCATGTGAACCTCTAAAACTTCTGATAGATGATCTAGATATACCCCAAAAAAATTGTTTAATCTGCATCAGCTAAATTTCAACATAGAGAACAAGATGCCTTCATGACCTTCACAGATCCATTAGGAACCTAGAACACTTTATCTTACATTTTTCTCAATATCCTCAACATATATAGTCTCTAATACACCAAAATGTTGATAGTGTTGACATCAGTGACAACCACATATCAACAACACATCCACAACATCCAACAATACTTTTACCCACAAATTTCAATTTCATCTACAAACCAAATAGGGAAAACTTACTATAGGAAAATTGGGACACCTAGAGCCATGAAAATTTATGGAGGGACATTATCAACTATTTAGACCAAACCCATTTCCTCAAAATTTTCATCGCCAAAATATTTACAAGACCTCCTTTGTAAATTGGCTTGTTGGAAACTTTTTCCATAATTAA
>VDFB02009465.1:0-19240 GCA_007258455.2 Sequoia sempervirens | reverse complement strand
TAATTTAATTTAGATTTAGATTTTTCTAATTTAGTTAGATTTAGATTTTTTTAATTTAGTTTAGATTTAGATTTTTTAATTTAGATTAATTAGATGAAGTTAGTTAGATTAAATTAATTTTGCTTGTTAATTTTTATTAACTAGATTAAATGTTATTTTTCCTTTTGGTTTAGTTGTGATTTCAGGGCTAATTTTTTTTTATTTAGGCTTTTGAAGGTTCAAATGTCCAAGACTTGAATACAAAACTAAAACTTTTATTTGTCAAAGACCAGAGGCTTAAAACTACTAATAGTGTCTTTGCAGGGCTCTCCTTAATTTCTTTTATTCTAAGTGTCTGCTTTCACATGGGATAATTAAGGGGGGGTTAATTTTCCTTGAGGTGGTAGCTGTATGCTCTCACCTTGTGCAAACTCAGTGATTAGAAACCAGAACTGTCGTTTTCTTTTGTTTTCATATGGAGGGTTAATGAACCAGTGTCTTTTATGCTTGAGATGGTAGGTGTATGCTCTCACTTGGTGCAAACTTGGTGATTAGAAACCAGACCCATCATTTTTGTTGTGTTAATCCCTTAGAGGGCCTACCTCCCAACTTGTGAGAGGGAACGACCCAAGCAACACTTTGTTTCAGTCCGCTATATAAATTGTCGTGATTGTTGGGAAAGTCTTCAATCACTTGGTGCGGATGTCCTATACAGACAAGTGTCAACCTCAGTATCTGTGAGATACGTCAAAATCCTTTCTAACGAAAGGATTGGGAGGCCTCTTTATTAAGCTAATCTCACCTCGTGTCTAGGCACTAGTATTTCCCCGAAACACAGAATAAGAACAATTTGTTGTAGCAGCCCAAACCCTTTTACTTGGTGGGGTAGGAACAATCATTATGAAGCCACCCTACATTCCACTATTCATTGTAGAGACAAAAAATCCTTCAAGGTCTTCAGATCTTAGGGGTAAGAGAACTTGGTGTGCCCATGTTGTGTAAGAGGGATCCAATGTCACCAAGATCTTTAGCTGTTTGCTTTGTTTCAGTGTTTGGAGCAATCCAAGTAGGGACTCAACAGGTAATATCCACTTTCTAGCTTAGGTTGTGCTTGCTTACAAGTGTTCTCGAAATTTGTCAATACCAGTGAAACAATTTTGGGACTAACATAAGCCCCTACTTAGATGTTCTCTGATTTTGTATTAGAGCCACTCAAAAACTTTTGATTTGCTATGTTTTGCATGTAAGTTCAAACAAACATTTCCAATACAAATAAAACACCACACCTGAAATTTACAACATTTTAACCTTGAAACAAACTAGCCTACATATCCAAAATGAGCTTAACCTTTAAATCTGTTTGGGCCAAGGACTTGCTCACCTCATTTTTAACATTATCCATTCATCCATCACCTCATCTTTTTGCATTAGACATTCCCCATTGGTCAAATTTTCTGGTCATCTTTTTAGCTTGAATAAACCTCTTGCATAAACCTCTTGATTAAGAAGCCCATCAAACTTAGACTCTAGACCATATCTTCAAATTTGTATTCTCTTGACCTTATCTTTCAGAAAACAATCATCCTAGTCCTTCATCATTTAGGTTGGTTCCTCAACTCATCAATCCAGTTTGAGACCACCTTGTCAACATATCCTATCAGTCTTTACTATACCCAAGGTCATTGATAATCAGATTAGTTGTTATACCTATCTTAGTTTGATTAGCAACCATATCTTAGGTTTTCTAGAGGTTTTAGTCTTCATACTAGATCATAGTATTCCATCCCTTCGTCTCACTTCTTGCATACCCTAGTCATAAACATGCTTTTGATTTTGATCATTGTGACATTATCTTATTCACACTTTGACTATTGTCACCTTGACCCTTAATCGTGGTATCGTTATTAGGCATCCTTATACCCAAAAAATCCAAAAAACATATCTTAGGTTGCATACCTTAGGCTTACGTCATACCTTTGCATTGTCATACCTTAGACATCATATCACATACCTTAGTCATACTCCACCTTTCATCATAACATCACATTTGCATCATAGTGACATTACCTCACCACCATGTCTTCAATTCACCTTGATATGCTTGCTAGTCAAGTTGAATACCAGTTAATCCATAATGGTCAATACCAACAAGCCATAGACTTCAAAAGACAAGTCATCAATCCTCCATACCAATCATCCACAGTCTCAAATCAGCCATCCATCTACCCATCTTACCAACCATTCATAAGCTCTAGTCCTCCATCTATCTACCCTCAATCTCAAGAGTCACTTGACACAACTAATACCATTAATCCCCAACAAATTGATCATCCTTATCCTAACCTTGGAAAGGGAAACCAACCTTCCACTAATCCATTTGAAGCCTCTACATTGTATCCTAGTCCATCATACATCAATCCATTCCAAGCTACCACACCTTATTCTAATCCATCGACCATTAGTCCACTGCCATCTACTACATCACAATGCACCATACCATCCAATAAAAGCACATTCATTAATGATCTCCTAGGACGACTAACAAAGGAACTTGCTTGACTCAAATGTGAAAACAAATCTAGACAATCCAATCATATCTCTAGTCCTAAAACATCCAACCATTTGTCACCATCTTGCCCTCCATTTTCTACCAATTCCGAAAATGAGGTTGCTATCGAAACTAAATCATTTTCCGTTAATGAAAATCCTACCATTACACAAGATCAAATCCTATTTTTTAAACCTTTAGATATATGTCAAGAGCATAGACCGAGGCATGAGGAAATGAACTCCACGACAAATCAAGATCAAATTAGCCAAAACACCCTTCTAGATGATTATAATAACAATCCAATCCTCATTCAAGGTCTTACTCCTTTCCATGACTCAACCACCTTCGCCATGACAGATGAGACAATTTCTCCCATGGGACACATAGATGATCTTCCTCTATAACAAGAGTCTCCTACTCTAGACATATTTGCAAATGATCAAGCTATAGCCGAACTCACTGGACTCTATGATAATGACCATAAGGAAGGTTTCTACATCGACTTGGAACCACCAATATCTTTTGAAGAACCATCAAAATCCAATGTTTCACAAAATCAGACCAAAGATGTTAATTAGAAATGTATCCCACATGTCAATGAAGCTAAGACATCTTATCAACTAGGATCATCCACTTTTATCAAATCAGGTTTTCTCGTAGGGGAGAAGATTCCAAGTACCAATGTCCACATACACAATGATGGGTTAGCATCTTGTTTTCAAAATAAAATAACCCCATTGCAAACAATTTTTTTCAAAGTATGTAGTATCAAGGAAAAGGACTAGGCCTACATGAGCAAGGAATTATAGACATCAAGGTCTTGGCTATTCTTCAATCAACAAATCTAATGATGTTAGTGGTACCTCCTCGATATTGGGGGAAACTTTATCTAATACAAATATCAAAATGGAAGCCATGAGTAGTCCTTGTCATAAGGTTGTTGCTAACACTTCTTCCATCCACACCATAAACTGTCACTCCAACATGAATAAACCTTCCATTTGGAACCAACAAAAACAAAAGTCTTACAAGTCTAAAGCTCAAAATCAAATGTCAAAGGCCATTGAATCAAATAAAAATCCAAGTGGACAAATGAAGTTAAAATGCACCCCAAAAAAAAATGGATCAAGCAAAGAAAATATTTGAAATCCAAAAGTCAATCAAAATGTGGAGCCACTAGAAAAGAGGTTTCCCACATATAAAAAATGTCCACCTCCTTCAAAATGGTCATCAAGAAAAACATATAAAAGTGTTGGTTCTCATTATCCCAATCCAAAATCCGAACTCCATCATCCATCACCCCAAGTTTGGTGTATGAAAATTCTTACATCTTAAATGCCAAAGACATCTACCATCATCCATCATAATCCTACATCACCCCTAAAGTCTATAAGGCATACCTCACGAATCTGTCACATCTTGGGAGCAACTCTTTATTGTAAGAATTCTCATGGCACTCCATCATGATGTGTGTATTCTTATAAGGCCAACTCTAGTATCAACAAGGATCACAATGACATCAATCAGTTGTATGCAAGTGTTATGATCCTAACAAGACAACTACTTCATAAAGGTCATTATTGGCATATCATGGCCCCAGTCTCCACATCAACACCTTTAATGGATTTAGAACATTCAACGATCAACTAAAATAGCAAGGCCATCCAAAAATATTAAAAATACAAAAATAAATAAATAAATTATCACCTTGATGAAAACCTGCCAAATAAGCGTCTTGGTGACACACAAAAAATATCAAAAGAAAATAAATAAATAAAGAGAAAAATTTCATTCAATAGTGAAAACCATTTTTATGGTGCTTTGGATAAGTACCACGATGAAAACCTAGCAAACAAGTGTCATGTGTAAAAGAAATTATCTATGTGGACCATTACACTTGGGGGCAAGTTGTCTCATCTCCCATACCCTTCGCATGACATTTCCATCTATCCATCTAAGCCCTATCATTCCCATCCATTTTCCCACCTACTTTGATCTTGATAAGGATTGGGGACAGACATAAATCTTGCTTTGGGAAAACTCTTGACATGTCTATCCTTTGGTCATACACTATCTATGAAATATCATGTCATAGCCTTCATAACATTATCCATACCCATACCTTGGAGAAAACAAATTATTCCTATGTGACACAGTCCTTG
Source organism: Sequoia sempervirens (assembly GCA_007258455.2). NCBI lineage: Eukaryota > Viridiplantae > Streptophyta > Pinopsida > Cupressales > Cupressaceae > Sequoia > Sequoia sempervirens. The sequence continues at coordinate 14,548 of VDFB02009465.1, read as the reverse complement.
GAGATCTTATGCCAATAATCCTCATGTCTCCCATCCTTTACCAAAATCAATCCATTATCCTTCCCTAGCTATTGTTGGACTTGGATTTCCCTTGTCATTGGTTTAAGGATTCTAATCTGTTTATCCAACATCCTGAAAAGAAGTCATTCCAAATGCAACCAACCTAATCCATATAATCTTGCTATGCATCCTAGCACATCATCCAAAAAATTTCTTGGCCTTATTTCTAGCCTTGTTGTAAACCTTGATCTTTTAGTCACATTATCGTCATCCTCATGTTGTTTCGGGATGTGTCATTCCCATGTCAAACAACGTCATCATCATCATCACCTGTCAATTGGTTTTCAGCTTGACTAGGAGCAAGCTCATGGTTGTCCTTGGATTCTTGTGTGTGCTTGCTTGCTTGCTTATAGGCATCATTCACATGCATTTTTCATGATCATTATAGTCACCCTTCATTCATAACAAATCTATCTTTTGCCCTTTCTCCTTCATCTTTTGTCCCTAATAAACCCTTGTCCCATCCCATCCCATCCCTATTAGTTAGTCCTATACTTGACTTAGAGAAATTTCCTAACATCTAGCTTCATTGGATTCTACACTTGTCATTGGAGATCAAAACATTCAAAAAAAAAACCAAAACATTCGAAAAAGAAAAAAATCATAAAACTTCAAAATCCAAAAAAAATTCAAAACATGTCAAAACCCCCCAAAAATTAGATAACTTTCAAAAAATTCCCAAAAATAGAGTCAAAGTTAGTCATGTCAGTATTTGTCATTGTTGAACTACGTTGCCTCTGCGACTGGACGTAGGCAAGGGCATCTGTCGATGTGCCCCCGAGGCATTAGGTCAGTCCTTTAGGTGTTAAATAAAATCATGATTCGGTCCTTTGTCATCGAAACAAAGTCAAGGGTCATGTTGAACTACGAGGTCTCTGCACATTGCTACATAGGCAAGGCCATCTGTCGATGAGCCCCTAAGGCCCCCTAGGTCAGTCTTTTAGGGTTTGCTGGGATAGTCAAAGCAAATCAGACACTGTCAACTCAAATGCGAAATAATCATCTGAACTTCAAACACAAATCCTGAATCAACAAGACAAGCAAGCCAATAAGTCTCCAAGTCAAATAAGTCATTTGTCAAATCAATCAAACCAGTCAAATCGATCGAAACCAATAGTATTATACAGGATGTGTCCTTCCTGAAACCAGACCTTGTCACTATCACACTTTGTCATTTGCCTTATACAGGTAGTTACATGATCGAAACCAGACTTGGCGTCTTATATGACATGTTTCTTCTCCTAAAACTAGACCTTGTCAAAACAATCAACTCATTACTCACTTCATCCCTTAACACACTGACACACACTTATTGGCAAAAAATCTGAATGGTTGTTGACCTTGTTGGTCTATTTTGTCTTATCTTTTGGATTTGCTTCGGTCATGTTCCTAGCCACCTCGAGGATGTCCCATGAAGGATTTAGAGGAGCGATGACATCTCATGACTCATCTTTTATTTGATTGTTGTATGCGGTTAGTCTTGACAAAAAGACTAAGGCAACATGGACATTCCTTGTCTGCGACTGCCTGTTTTACAGATAGATGACCTTGCACACCTAGGTCTATGACATACCATGGTGTTTGTTGCCCTTTGTCACATTTTTACCTCCCAATGATGATTAAGTGCAAAGCCTTGTATAGCAAAAAAAACTATCTTTAAATTGTCTCAATTAATGGCATCCTAACATTTCATTAACGTCATGCTGACATCCATCTTTTCCATGCTAACATTTATCTTTTTAGCTCTAACATTTCTTCTATTCTGCATCTTCATCATCCTTATCTATTTTCCCTCTATCCTTTGTCCTTCTCATCATCTCATGGTCCTCTCATCCATTTCTGAACACCATTGCCCACACACTGCACACATCCATGAACCATTCATTAACATCTATTTATTTATTACCTTTATCACCAAAGTTCTACTTATTTTACCATCACTGTCCTTTTTCCTCTGCCACCAAATAAACTCTTATTTATTTAATTATTACCACTTTCTACCATTATTAAAACAATTATGTCAATTATTTACTCATTCATTTGGCTCACCTTTTGGAATTAAATTGCCATTTCAATCAAAAAGATAACTTGACTTTTCTTTGTAATTAAATAATGTTTCCATTATTTACTCATGCACTTTCCTCTTTGAACTAATTGATTTTGTCAAAAAATCATTCAATTTCCTCATTCTCCTTCACTTTCAATCTTATCCCATCTCATATCATTTGATTTCGACCATTGATCAAATTAATGTCTTTAATATTGACCGTTTGTTTAAACTTGTCTTTTCTATAAAAGACACATATCATTTTCATTTTAACAATCTTAGAAAATCCGGAATTAGGCTGAGATAATTAATCTTTGATATTTTGCTAGGCATAGACATAGAATTTTAATCGTGCTTATAATTTGAGGGCATTAGTTACTTAGAAGCGAAGTGGAGGAGGGTAATAGAGGTCATTCAATGGAAGCATGAAGACTTGGTAACGACTTTTCATTATTTTATGTTTTATGCTTTCTTCTATGCTCTATTACTTGATTAGGATCTTTAGGACGAGTTGATGATTGTTGATATACGCAACTGATAACGATAACAAACGGTTTCATTGATAATCATTTATTGCTGGCGTATTTTTATTTTGATTTTTGGCATTTGGTTTTATTTCATTTTATTTTTATTTAATACCGGTCATTTGATATAATTTATGGCGTTCATCTGCATTTTCGCATGGAAGGTTGACTGACTGGCACCATCGGTCAGCACTGGTGAATTTAGGTTCTCCAATGCAATGCAAGAGAGAAACGCCTTTATACGAATCACTCAAATGATTCCTCATGCCCTTTGCTTTGCTTGATGAGAGGCCGTGTGTGGGGAGTATAGGGGCGGTGTCGTGGGCTGACTAAGAATGACACACAATTATGCCAATAAACCCTTTGCAGATCAATAAACTCCTTTTTTGAACACGCTGAAGAGAGAGGGCACAGTCTAAGGGAGGAAATTTGCTTGGCATACCTTGGAAAGATATTGTAGAGATTAAGAAGTTATACGAGCAGTTGAAGTTTCTAAGGAGTGAACGGGGAAGGAAAAGATGAGCTTTTTCACAAACATATCTCCAGGGATTGCGTACAGTCAATCTGCAATCATCTGACATACATTTTCTATCACATTTGAGGAGAAGTCGTTGTCACTGTGCTTTGATTGATTTTTGTTTTAGATTAATTTTGTTAATTTAGAAGAATTAGATTAAGTTTAGATTTAAATTTAAATTAAGTTCAGATTTAGTTATAGATTTCAAATATAAATTTTGATTTTTCTAATTTAATTTAGATTTAGGTTTTTCTAATTTAGTTAGATTTAGATTTTTTTTAATTTAGTTTAGATTTAGATTTTTTAATTTAGATTAATTAGATTAAGTTAGTTAGATTAAATTAATTTTGCTTGTTAATTTTTATTAACTAGATTAAATGTTATTTTTTCTTTTGGTTTAGTTGTGATTTCAGGGCTAATTTTTGTTGATTTGGGCTTTTGAAGGTTCAAATGTCCAAGACTTGAATACAAAACTTAAAATTTTTTTTGTCAAAGACCAAAGGCTTAAAACTACTAATAGTGTCTTTGCAGGGATCTCCTTAATTTCTTTTATTCTAAGTGTCTGCTTTCACATGGGATAATTAAGGGGGGGTTAATTTTCCTTGAGGTGGTAGGTGTGTGCTCTCACCTTGTGCAAACTCAGTGATTAGAAACCAAAGCTGTCGTTTTCTTTTGTTTTCATATGGAGGGTTAATGAACTAGTGTCTTTTATGCTTGAGATGGTAGGTGTATGCTCTCACTTGGTGCAAACTTGGTGATTAGAAACCAGACCCATCGTTTTTGTTGTGTTAATCCCTTAGAGGGCCTACCTCCCAACTTGTGAGAGGGAACAACCCAAGTGACACTTTGTTTCAATCCGCTATATAAATTGTCGTGATTGTTGGGAAAGTCTTCAATCACTTGGTTCAGATGTCCTATACAGACAAGTGTCACCCTTAGTATCTGTGAGATATGTCAAAATCTTTTCTAACGAAAGGATTGGGAGGCCTCTTTATTGACATAATCTCACCTCGTGTCTAGGCGCTAGTATTTCCCCGAAACACATAATAAGAACCATTTGTTGTAGCAGCTCAAACCCTTTTACTTGGTGGTGTAGGAACAATCATTATGAAGCCGCCCTACATTCCACTATTCATGTAGAGACAAAAAATCCTTCAAGGTCTTTGGATCTTAGGGGTAAGAGAACTTGGTGTGCCTATGCTGTGTAAGGGGGAGCCAATGTCACCAAGATCTCTAGCTGTTTGCTTTGTTTCAGTGTTTGGAGCAATCCAAGTAGGGACTCAACAGGTAGTATCCACTTTCTAGCTTAGGTTGTGCTTGCTTACAAGTGTTCTCAAAATTTGTCAATACCAGTGAAACAATTTTGGGACTAACATAAGCCCCTACTTAGATGTTCTCTGATTTTGTATCAGAGCCACTCAAAAACTTTTGATCTGCTATGTTTTGCGTGTAAGTTCAAACAAACATTTCCAATACAAATCAAACACCACACCTGAAATTTACAACATTTTAACCTTGAAACAAACTAGCCTACATATCCAAAATGAGCTTAACCTTTAAATCTGTTTGGGCCAAGGACTTGCTCACCTCATTTTTAACATTATCCATTCATCCATCACCTCTTCTTTTTGCATTAGACATTCCCCATTGGTCAAATTTTCTGGTCATCTTTTTAGCTTGAATAAACCTCTTGCATAAACCTCTTGATTAAGAGGCCCATCAAACTTAGACTCTAGACCATATCTTCAAATTTGTATTCTCTTGACCTTATCTTTTAGAAAACAATCATCCTAGTCCTTCATCATTTAGGTTGGTTCCTCAGCTCATCAATCTAGTTTGAGACCACCTTGTCAACATATCCTATCAGTATTTACTATACCCAAGGTCATTGATAATCAGATTAGTTGTTATACCTATCTTAGTTTGATTAGCAACCATATCTTAGGTTTTCCAGAGATTTTAGTCTTCATACTAGATCATAGTACTCCAACCCTTCATCTCACATTTTGCATACCCTAGTCATAAACATACTTTTGATGTTGATCATTGTGACATTATCTTATTCACACTTTGACTATTGTCACCTTGACCCTTAATCGTGGTATCGTTATTAGGCATCCTTATACCCAAAAAATCTAAAAAACATATCTTAGGTTGCATACCTTAGGCTTAGGTCATACCTTTGCATTGTCATACCTTAGACATCATATCACATACCTTAGTTATACTCCACCTTTCATCATAACATCACATTTGCATCATAGTGACATTACCTCACCACCATGTCTTCAATTCACCTTGATATGCTTGCTAGTCAAGTTGAATACCAATTAATCCACAATGGTCAATACCAACAAGCCATAGACTTCAAAAGACAAGTCATCAATCATCTACAGTCTCAAGTCAGCCATCCATCTACCCATCTTACCAACCATTCATAAGCTCTAGTCCTCCATCTATCTACCCTCAATATCAAGAGTCACTTGACACAACTAATACCATTAATCCCCAACAAATTGATCATCCTTATCCTAACCTTGGCAAGGGAAACCAACCTTCCACTAATCCATTTGAAGCCTCTACATTGTATCCTAGTCCATCATACATCAATCCATTCCAAGCTACCACACCTTATTCTAATCCATCAACCATTAGTCCACTGCCATCTACTACATCACAATGCATCATACCATCCAATAAAAGCACATTCATTAATGATCTCCTCGGATGACTAACAAAGGAACTTGCTTGACTCAAATGTGAAAACAAATCTAGACAATCCAATCATATCTCTAGTCCTACAACATCCAACCATTTGTCACCATCTTGCCCTCCATTTTCTACCAATTCCGAAAATGAGGTTGCTATCGAAACTAAATCATTGTCCGTTAATGAAAATCCTGCCATTACACAAGATCAAATCCTATTTTTTAAACCTTTAGATATAAGCCAAGAGCATAGACCGAAGCATGACGAAATGAACTCCATGACAAATCAAGGTCAAATTAGCCAAAATACCCTTCTAGATGATTATAATAACAATCCAATCCTCATTCAGGTTCTTACTCCTTTCCATGACTCAACCACCTTCGCCATGGCAGATGAGACAATTTCTCCCATGGGACACATAGATGATCTTCCTCTATAACAAGAGTCTCCTACTCTAGACATATTTGCAAATGATCAAGCTATAGTCGAACTCACTGGACTCTATGATAATGACCATAAGGAAGGTTTCTACATCGACTTGGAACCACCAATATCTTTTGAAGAACCATCAAAATCCAATGTTTCACAAAATCAAACCAAAGATGTTAATCAGAAATGTATCCCACATGTCAATGAAGCTAAGACATCTTATCAACTAGGATCATCCACTTTTATCAAATTAGGTTTTCTCGTAGAGGAGAAGATTCCAAGTACCAATGTCCACATACACAATGATGGGTTAGCATCTTGTTTTCAAAATAAAATAACCCCATCACAAACAAAATTTGTCAAAGTATGCAGTATCAAGGAAAAGGACTAGGCCTACATGAGCAAGGAATTATAGACATCAAGGTCTTGGCTATTCGTCAATCAACAAATATCAAAATGGAAGCCATGAGTAGTCCTTGTCATAAGGTTGTTGCTAACACTCCTTCCATCCACACCATAAATGGTCATTCCAACATGAATAAACCTTCCATTTGGAACCAACAAAAACAAAAGTATTACAAGTCTAAAGCTCAAAATCAAATGTCAAAGGCCATTGAATCAAATAAAAATCCAAGTGGACAAATGAAGTTAAAATGGACCCCAAAAAAAAAATGGATCAAGCAAAGAAAATATTCCAAATCCAAAAGTCAATCAAAATGTGGAGCCACAAGAAAAGAGGTTTCCCACATATAAAAAATGTCTACCTCCTTCAAAATGGTCATCAAGAAAAACATATAAAAGTGTTGGTTCTAAACATTATCCAATCCAAAATCTGAACTTCATCATCCATCACCCCAAGTTTGGCGAATGAAAATTCCTAAATCTTAAATGCCAAAGACATCTACCATCATCCATCATAATCCTACATTACGCCTAAAGTCTATAAGGCATACCTCATGAATCTGTCACATCTTGGGAGCAACTCTTTATTGTAAGAATTCTCATGGCACTCTATCGCAATGTGTGTATTCTTATAAGGCCAACTCTAGTATCAACAAGGATCACAATGACATCAATCAGTTATATGCAAGTGTTATGATCCTAACAAGACAACTACTTCATAAAGGTCATTATTGGCATATCATGGCCCCAGTCTCTACATCAACACCTTTAATGGATTTAGAACATTCAACGATCAACTAAAATAGTAAGGCCATCCAAAAATATTAAAAATACAAAAAAATAAAAAATAAAAATTATCACCTTGATGAAAACTTGGCAAGGCCATCCAAAAATATTAAAAATACAAAAAAATAAAAAATAAAAATTATCACCTTGAGGAAAACCTAGCAAATAAGTGTCATGTGTAAAAGAAATTATCTATGTGGACCATTACACTTGGGGGAAAGTTGTCTCATCTCCCATACCCTTTGCATGACATTTCTTATGACATTTCCATCTATCCAACTAAGCCCTATCATTCCCATCTATTTTCCCACCTACTTTGATCTTGATAAGGATTGGGGACAAACATAAATCCTGCTTTGGGAAAACTCTTAACATGTCTATCCTTTGGTCATACACTATCCATGAAATATCATGTCATAGCCTTCATAACATTATCCATACCCATACCTTGGAGAAAACAAATTATTCTTATGCGACACAGTCCTTGGAGATCATATGCCAATAATCCTCATGTTTCCCATCCTTTACCAAAATCAATCCATTATCCTTCCATAGCTATTGTTGGACTTGGCTTTCCCTTGTCATTGGTTTAAGGATTCTAATCTGTTTATCCAACATCCTGAAAAGAAGTCATTCCAAATGCAACTAGCCTAATCCATATAATCTTGCTATGCATCCTAGCACATCATCCAAAACATTTCTTGGCCTTATTTCTAGCCTTGTTGTAAACCTTGATCTTTTAGTCACATTATCATCATCCTCATGTTGTTTCGGGATGTGTCCTTCCCATGTCAAACAACATCAGCATCATCATCATCACCTGTCAATTGGTTTTCAGCTTGACTAGGAGCAAGCACATGGTTGTCCTTGGATTCTTGTGTGTGCTTGCTTGCTTGCTTATAGGCATCATTCACATTCATTTGTCATGATCATTATAGTCACCCTTCATTCATAACAAATCTATCTTTTGCCCTTTCTCCTTCATCTTTCGTCCCTAATAAACCCTTGTCCCATCCCTATTAGTTAGTCCTATACCTAACTCAGGGCAATTTCCTAACACCTAGCTTCATTGGATTCTACACTTGTCATTGGAGATCAAAACATTCAAAAAAAAAGATAAAAAAATCAAACATTCGAAAAAGATAAAAAAATCATAAAACTTCAAAATCCAAAAAAACCAAAAAACATTCAAAAGAAAAGAAAAAAATCATAAAACTTCAAAATCCAAAAAAAATCAAAACATGTCAAAACCCTAAAAAAATTAGATAACTTTCAAAAAATTCCCAAAAATAGAGTCAAAGTCAGTCATGTCAGTATTTGTCATTGTTGAACTACGTTGCCTCTGCGATTGGACGTAGGAAAGGCCATCTGTCGATGTGCCCCTGAGGCATTAGGTCAGTCCTTTAGGTGTTGTTAAATAAAATCATGATTCGGTCATTTGTCATCGAAACAAAGTCAAGGGTCATGTCGAACTATGAGGTCTTTGCGCATTACTACGTAGGCAAGGCCATCTGTCGATGAGCCCCTAAGGCCCCCTAGGTCAGTCTTTTAGGGTTTGCTGGGATAGTCAAAACAAATCAAACACTGTCAACTCAAAAGCGAAATAATCATCTGAACTTCAAACACAAATCCTGAATCAACAAGACAAGCAAGCCAATAAGTCTCCAAGTCAAATCAATCATTTGTCAAATCAATCAAACTAGTAAAATCGATCGAAACCGATGGTATTATACAGGATGTGTCCATCCTGAAACCAGACCTTGTCACTATCACACTTTGTCATTTGCCTTATACAGGTAGTTACATGATTGAAACCAAACTTGACGTCTTATATGACATGTTTCTTCTCCTGAAACCAGACCTTGTCAAAACAATCAACTCATCACTCACTTCATCCCTTAACACACTGACACACACTTATTGGCAAACAATCTGAATGGTTGTTGACCTTGTTGGTCTATTTTGTCTTATCTTTTGGATTTGCTTCGGTCATGTTACTAGCCACCTCGAGGATGTCCCATGAAGGATTTAGAGGAGCGAGGATGTCTCATGACTCATCTTTTATTTGATTGTTGTATGCGGTTTGTCTTGACAAAAAGACTGAGGCAACATGGACATTCCTTGTCTGCGACTGCCTGTTTTATAGATAGATGACCTTGCACACCTAGGTCTATGACATACCATGGTGTTTGTTGCCCTTTGTCACATTTTTACTGCCCAATGATGATTAAGTGCAAAGCCTTGTATAGCAAAAAAAACATCTTTAAATTGTCTCAATTAATGGCATCCTAACATTTCATTAACATCATGCTGACATCCATCTTTTCCATGCTAACATTCATCTTTTCAACTCTAACATTTCTTCTATCATGCATCTTCATCATCCTTATCTATTTTCCCCTATCCTTTTGTCCTTCATCTTATGGTCCTCTCATCCATTTTGAGAACACATTCATGTTCTTTGAACCCGCATGTCCTCTCAAGGGGGCATACCTCTACCTCCTCGTCATTGTTCCTTACACTGGGGCATATCTATTTCTTTGACACAATGCGATAAACTGCATTGTATCAAAGAGGGGAAAATGTAGACATTGAAAAATATTCTAGGCTTGCTAACACCATTTTTCCGTTGTCTAGGGTCATATTTCTACTATTAATTAATTTAATTCATTTCTCTATTACTCTTGATTAATTAAATAAGTTCTATTTCTTTAATTACGTCACTAATGTCCTTTTTTCCTCTATAATTAAATAAACTTTATTTATTTAATTATTACCACTTTCTACTATAATTAAAACAATTATGTCAATTATTTAATTATTCATTTAGCCTTTTCGCTCACCTTTTTGAATTAAATTGCCATTTAATCAAAAAGATAACTTGACTTTTCCTTTTGTAATTAAATAATGTTTCCATTATTTAATTATGCACTTTCCTCTTCAAACTAATTGATTTTGTCAAAAAATCATTCAATTTCCTCATTCTCCTTCACTTTCAATCTTATCCCATCTCATCATGTCTAATTTTGGCCATTAATCAAATTAATGTCTTTTTAATCTTGACCGCTTGTTTAAATTTGTCTTTTCTATAAAAGACACATATCATTTTCATTTTAACAATCTTAGAAAATCCAGAATTACACTGAGGCACTTAATCTCCAATATTTTGCTAGGCATAGACACAAAATTCTAATTGCACTTATAATTTGAGGGCATTAGTTACTTAGAAGCAAAGCGGAGGAGGGTAATAAAAGTGATTCAATGGAAGCATGAAGATTTTGGTAATGCCGTTTCATTATTTTATGTTTTATTTTTTTTTTCTGTGATCTATCACTGGATTAGGATCTTTAGGATTTAAGTTTAATGATTTGCAATCTTTAAACCTGGTTTGATTTTCCTGATCACACATATTTTATGAACATGGATTGTTTTGGTCCCTTTTTATCCCTTAGAGAGTGTTTTTTTCATAGGGAATAACTTTTAAATAAAAAATCATATTTTTGACTTCTCATAGTTATCAAAAATCTCTCTTCAAGTACTACACACTAGTATAGATTTAGTAAAATCAGATTTAGCTATTTTTGTTAGAATTTGGTGCTTGTAGCTAACATTGCTCCAAAATGGTTGACATTCCATATATTGAGCATACAAAATCATATTTTATATTTTAAATAGTTGATGGAGAGCATTTGTAGTGTACTAAAGAGTGGATCAAGTGATTTTCTACTTAGATGAGTAGAGAGAGGTTTGAGCACTTGTAGGAGCCTAATATTTGAGGTGTGATTATGTGAATATAAAAAAAATTGTGGTTAAAAACTTATGGAAGTGCATGTTTTTTATGTGACCAATATGATGATATAGTACACTCAAATTTACTGCTTCTTGATACAAGTTTATAGGTATTTTTAGAGTGTTGACTTCGATGGAGACAAGTACATAGGTTGTGTTCTAGTTTGAGGACATGGTTGATACATGTGTGATATTTAGAGTCTTAGTTCAATGAAAGTTGAGTATAAGTATAATAACGGTGATGATTATGACATCATGGATATTCATGTCTATTTGAGTATTGTCACAACATGCTCATGTATGCAGTTGATAGGATTGGTTTGTGGTATTGGATTGATTCATGCTTATAGGTGATGGTGTGGTTTATATTTAGGAGGATTTTACTATAGTCTAGATGGTTGTTTGGTTCCTTGACTATGGTTACTCATTTGTGTATTTGTGGAAAATTAGATCTGGAGTTGATTTAGTGTTTAAGTCATGAGAGGTCTACATATTATCTTATTTGTTATCTTAGTTTGCAAGTCATTGATGTGATGACAAGTTTACATATTGCATTAGTTTGGGATCTACAAGTTAGACAATTTTGTGGGTTGTCCACCCATTGGTTGTAGTAATGACTCAAATGTGGACTATCTAAATCCACATGTTTTTCAGTGTTGATACAAATTCAATTAGTTGGCCTTCTCTTTAGTCATTTACCATTGGTATGTTACATTACTATTAGAGGATGGATGATTAGAGTGTCTAAGTAGTCAATTATTGGGATTAGTTCCATGGTTGATTATCGCGATGCCATGGATAGTGTTGGAACTCAAATTTTGGTTGAGTCCCCTTCACTTTTGTGTGTTTTGACTATACTTGGCCCCCATTTATCAATATGAGAAGTCTTACATGGGTCTTCCTTGGTGAAAATATCATATGTTTCATTCACTTTTTCCATATGTGCTCATATTGTGTTGCAATTGTCAAATTCTTAAGGAGTTTTTTAGTGCTCGGGTCACAAGTTGAAATGTTTACTCTTCTGCTAAGTGTCACAGTTATCAAAGTTCCCTATTAGGCATGCTTCCTATCTTCCATCCACTTCCCTTCGTTCCTCTTGATATGTTAAACTTTCATATCCCATCGTGCCTTCCCACCTAAGTCTAATTCCCTTTACTCTATTCAGCCTTTGAAATTCACCTTCCTCTCATTCCTTTATGGTATAACTCTTTTCCCATCCCCAATCCCCAACATTCTCCATTTCTCATCCTTTTTGGACTTCCCTCCTCCATCATCCTCTAGTGGTATGAATCTACCACCTTCAAACTCTAAAATTTGAAACTTCCATGCTTTTTCATACTAGCTCCTACCAACCCTTAGATGATCCAAAAATCCTTTAATGCCACCAATAAGGATCTACAAATTAGAATGACTAATAAGTGCCCATAAATATTTTTTATTTAAAAGGGTGTAAATTTAATGAGAAATAAATTTCATGGCTTATGCCCTAATTTATTATTGCAACTAGGGTTTCATGATTCAATATCTTCATGCCATCGCTGGGAAACATCCTCAATAGATTTTGTGAACTTGTATAGACCATGTCACTCCAATTCTTGAGACACCATCAATGTAATGTGATTCTATAGATTTGTTACATGTTCCTTGTTTCTTGTGGTATTTTCAAGGGTTTTTTGGTATTTTTCACAAAATTTTAGTCACAAATTAAAATATGTGAATGGTTGTGTGTAGAGGATGATTGGTTTTCATGTGCCTGCACCATTTTCTTCATGACAAGGCTCCCTTGTGCAATTTAGGTGCCTAAACAATGGATCTCTATATACCAAGGAGTTTAATATTCACTATACTAGTTTTGGCTCCAATTTTATTTGTAGTTCTCTCCAGGGTTTTCAAACATTGACTATTATAATTGTAAACAAAAAGAGAAGCTTTGTAACAAAATAGGAAGGCTTGATTATATACATTTATCCTATGAAAATGCCTCCATGAATTTTTGTAATGATTCAAGGAAATACTCTAATTGCAATTAGATATTTTTTTGTCGTACTTTCTAGCACTAGAGTAATTAGGGTTTGGTGAATATGTGACAACACCTACTATATTGCATATGGTTCTATAAACCATTCTCTTAATGCATATGATTTATTGTAGTTATGATCATCGATTATTAAGCATGTTCATAAATGTACCCTTTGGTTTCCATGGGTAAACCTTATTTTGTTGATGTTGTGATCTAGTTCTCTTTTTCCTCTTTGTTGTTATTATTTAGTTTCCCAATGAACTAGGCACCAATATTTATTGGTTTGAGATCATACATTTTTAAATTTAAGAAATAATTATGTTTTGGCTAGGTGTAAGTTTAGATTAGGATTAACTTGTTGTTAGGGTTCATTATTACAAACTAAGGAAACACTTTGAGTGAACCAAAATTGTACTTCAGATGACCTAAATATGCATGCTTATAGTAAGAGATAATGAATAAAACAAAACTAGAGGATTAGAACTGTTGATATTAAATGCACATATATAGGGTATGTGATCAAATATATGTGGGTTAATATAACTATTTTTATTGGCTTAGTGAAAAAAACTGGGGTCAAGTGTGCAATTGGGTTTAGCTATTATTATTTTTGGTTGTCCATTTTGTTTGATTTCAATACTTGTTAATTTATACCCCTAGGAATACCCTCCTACATCAAAGATAATCTCAAAGCGTAAGAGAAATAACCTACTCTCATTAATTGACCCTCCATATTTTGCAGATGAACCTTGTTATTTATTTCATGATGACAACCTTTGACAATGATATAATAATTATGTTCTAGGATTTTGGAGCAACAGTTTTGAGACACAACAAATAACTTGATTACACAATTTAGTGGGATCTTTTAACAATAATTTTTTAGTAGTGGCTTATCTTCTTGGATTGGAATTATCTTGGTTCTACTTGATTATTTGAAGTTTGTGGTATTGTATTTGAGTGTGAGTTGATCATGGGTGATATTGATTTAGGAGAAGGTTATCATGATGTCATAGATACTCAATATCATGGTTTAATGGGAGATTTTTTAGTGATGTGGATTCATCACTTGGTGATGGATGATATTCTGTAGTGGTTGTGGGTTTCATGAAAAAACTCTTGGATCATGATTCTTGTATACAATCAAAGTAATTTGAAATCTTGTGTTCCATTGGTAGGAGATGGTTATTTTTATGTGATTGGAGATGTTGGCATCTTAGTTAACCATGGAGGACTTTAGGAGTATTTGGGTGAGGTGTTAATTT
>VDFB02009464.1:0-14870 GCA_007258455.2 Sequoia sempervirens | reverse complement strand
TTTCATTCACATATCTCCACATCTTCCACGTCAAAAAAAACTATTGTATTGGCATCTCGACTAAATGGCCGTTACGTAGCGACAAAAGACAGCATCTATACACAGGTCTTCCACGTTTTTTCAGGTCTTCTCCGAGTCTTCGGCGTAGTTTCCCTTACACGCGTTGTCCATAATAAGTCCAGAAAAGCCAGCTCATTCAATCATTTTTATTTCACCGCCTTCTCTTTTAAGAATAAAAAACCAGATAATGGATGAGATTCACATTACATCAATCCATGTCTCATAAAGGATTGTATTTGGATCGCCCTTATAAACTATATTTTAACAGTGATTGCAAATGGAAGATTGTGCAGTCGGAAGAATATAATATTTCATTCCAAGATTGTTCTGTCACTTTCACAGATCTTTGAACTTGTATCACCGATATTCTTTCTCTTCTTTTGTGGTGAAGGGCTTATCTGTTTTTGTCTTTCGGGTTTCTTCTGCTCATTTTTTTATAACTCCCCACGTTCTCCCATGTTTCACTCACTTTTACATACCACCGTCCCTGCTCCCATTGTTTTTCTCTCTATTTTAGTGTTTAGTTGAATGGGATTCCATGGTTTCTACTTCTTGTCAACCAAAGATTAAGATTATAAATGCTTTTGATGGACTCGCTCCACCATCTGCATCTACTTTTGCATTTAATTAGGTTACATCTTCAACTCCATTTCAAAAGTGGCCCTGCGATATTTTTATTAATCATTGTGGATCCCATGTCAAACATACAATGGTGATAATGGTTAGTTCAAACAACAAACAACAATACAAATTTCATGGTGTAATCATGGATGGAGGGTTCAAAAAGAACAGTCCAAACCGTGCAGCTTAGAGTCAACACAATGGAAATAACACAAGAAAATATTCTGCAAACATGTATCTTTATTGATTTGGCAATCTTACATGCAACATATGCTTTATGGGTGAATAACTAGGGCTCATAGGCCTTCCGCAAAGGAATTCAACATTACAACTGGCCAAAGGGCTTTATTACAGTCTGAAGACTGAAAATCCTAAATTGCAAATTTGAATCTCATAACTAGAACTACTGAACTAACTACCGATGAATCAATGATGACTTCCATATGATTACAAATTCTCTTAAATATGATATCCTCTTTGTGTTCTTAGTAATCCCAATATGAAATCCATGCTTATATCTGTGGACACGGAAAAAGTATCATTTTTTGCTTGATTGATTTGAGAATAATTTAAAACGACAAATTGGACTTAACGAGGCCTTGATTTAGTGTTGTGGGGTGTTTTACACATCCACATTAGGTCTTCAACCCTTGCAAATGCATTAAATGAAGTCTTGTAAAGTGTTGTAAATCACTTTCATACTTTTCTAAACTCTTATCAAACATTTAAGTCTAATATTTTTTTAATTCAAAAATTAGCTTTTCCCTCTTCTTCTGTAATTAAATAATTATTTTAATTATTTAATTATTCATTAGCCTTTTTCTCTCTATAATTAAATAAATTTTATAGTTATTTAATTATTTATCCTTTCTTTACTTAATTATTTAATTATTTTGTTCTCACCTTTCTTTGAAATAAATAAAATTATATTTTATTTATTTCTCCTATATTAGTACCTAAATTATATAGTAATCTTTAATAACCTTTTTTTTTGTGCCAGTATTTATCTTCCACTATGAGGAGTCTTTATCTATCAATATCTTTCTTCTCTCAATTAACCTCCACCCTTGATTAAGTTATTTTTTATAATTTAATCTTGCTTATGATCATGATCCTTATTCTTAACTCTTCTCTATAAAGAAGGAGAACTTTAACCATAATTCATTATTATCATTCATCATTAGATTTATCTATCTCAACTAAAGCAAGCTAGGGTTTAGCATTTTGGGTCTTCACAAGGAAGCATCTCCAAGAACATCATCAAGGCATTCAAGAGCAAGATTCTTCATCCATTGTTCTAGCAACTCAAGATCTATCATCATGGAAAGTTTCTAATTGCATTGTTTCATATTTCATGTTTCATGTTTCATTATTTTATTTCATCATTTTGGTTTAATTACCTAAACATGGTTTGACCAAAGAAAACCCCCAATCCCTAACAATCAACATTTTCTCTATCTTCCTTTGTGTGTTTACACATTTGTGTACCTTAGAGGCTTGAAGATCATTGAAGAATAGGTTGCAAACTTGTTGAAGTCATCTCCACTTTTACAAGGTCAAGACCTACACAAAAAGTCACCAATAGTGCTAAAAATCAGGTTTTCAGATCTGGACACCTAGAGGTGTAGATTGAGTAGTCTAAAAGCTTCAGATTCCCTTTTTCAGTTTTTAGAAATGCCAAAGTGGACTAATTTTCCCAAAGTGGTGAATGAGTCATGTTGTACCCGGTTCTAGATATTTTTTGCAGATTTGGACACCCATTTGGCTAAAATGGACCTTGGTGTAGTTTTCTAGAATTGAGACTGATTCATCCATAATGGTGAATGAGTCCCACCAGGCCTAAAAAGCAACATTTTCAGAATTTGAAAGTCATTTCCAGTCCTCAACAAGTTTATAGGTGCATACTTTCTATTTCACAACTTTTTGTTTTGTTTCATGATCATTTCTAGGTCATTCTCTAGGTGTTTTTACATATCAACATTTCATATTTCTTAGTTTTGTATTAATAATCAATAGCTTCCTTTAATTTTCTACATTTAGATCATCTCATATAGGAATTTTGCATCTACATCACAACAATCTTTGAATGTTTACATTGTATTTTGGCCCATTCTTTACCCTTTTAGGTGAATCACCCTAGAAGGACAAGAAAGATTTCAGGTGCCAAAATATTTGTTCACAATATCAATTTAATGAACAAGACAACTAATAGGGGGAGTGAATCAATTGTATCTAATTAAAACATCAAAACCCTCAACAATAATTAGATCCATATGCATTCATTAAACGCTTAATTTGTTATAATGTTTAAACATGAAATGTAGATAACTAGAACTGAAACAACAACACCATACACAAGAGAACACTAGATTTATGTGGAAAACCCAATGAGGAAAAAACCATGGTGAGGATTAGCTCACAATATAAGTAATTGCAAAACTAATACAAAAGGCTTGATGCTATAATAAGACACACTATCCATAAGGGATCATGACCTAGGCTCACTGCCAGAATAGAAAAAAAAAGAAGAAGATAGAATGTTACATGGAGAACATGATCTCAATGCAACAGAAAAATACAACACAATAGAGCTACAACACCTTCACAACCTTGTATGAATAATTGTAGACACCTTATACTCATTGTATCCAATAGTCTAATACTTTGAAGCTCACACTACTCTTCTCAAACTCACACTACAACATTCAACTCTATTCCACACAAACACACAAACTTCATCTCGCATCAATTCACTTTGCATTTATATCATTCAAAACTTGAAAAAAATCTTCAAGTTAGCTATACACACCTTACACTTTACAAATTCAAAATAGGTCACCACTAAGCATTCCTACAATTGATAGGAATGAAAGTGGACCAATAAAAAATATAAATTGGGACGCAAATCAACACTCACATGCCACGCTACACCTTCATCAATACTTAAACATCATCGATTGTAGTGTAAACACTAAGTTGGTCATTACCTGTGCAAACACCATTAAACTTTGAAGTATACACTTCCTAAAATCCAAGGATGAATTGAGAACCACACACCATGCTTCTAGAGTAATCCACAAACCACTTGAGATCCAACAAATTCTTTGTACCAACTCACACCTTCAGAATGTACAAGCCTAGTACACTCAACCTACTCTGCCACACACACTCTAACTCAAAAGAACAACTTTCAGAACACCAAACCATGAATCCTATTGACATAGGAAAGATACCACAGGTATTCAAACACAATTGTGAAGAAACGTGGAGAAAAAAAAAATCTCCCAAACACTTCTGTAATGCATAGTTCACACACTAGTGAACCCAACTTCTTTTGCACAACTATCCATCACCACAAATTTTGAATATAACATCTCTAAACTCCTCTAACCAACATATCCAAACCACACAAGTAGAACTTCAAACTTTTAGAAATACATAACAAAACCAGAACACCTTTGCAACATCTTTATCACTACCACAACTGGTCATAGCCAAAATCTTATCGAAAAAACACAAGAGGTTAATACTAGTAACTTAACTAATGAAAACAAAATGCACCTAATCAAAGAAACAATATCTCTTAACCACTACACAATTGACACAAATGGCAACACATGTTTGTTGACATAAATGAAAACACCTTCATACTTGCAACAATCTCCCCATTTTTCATTGATGACAACACAAGACATGAAAAACCATCAAAGACAACATGTACACACTCCTTTTTTTAGATTAGAAAACTTACAAAAAATTCCTGTACTCTCTCCAACTAAATCAATCTCCCTCTAACAATTTCTTCCTTTTTTACATGCTTCACTCTCCCCTTGTATAGATGGATTTTTTTACATGACTCTCTTCGATCCTTTGATATCAATGGGAAAGGATAAAATATTTTTCATTTGTTAGACCCCCCTTTGACATTGAACCAAGATACAGTTTACAACTACTCTCAATACTCACACCAACCAAATCAACAACCTCTACACAATGAGATGTATTCCATACTATAACAATTTCACTACCTACTCCTCCTAAGAGGCCACCAACATCAATCTTTACAAAGGGTTAATCCATAGATCAATTGTAATAATGCATCTCAATATGCATTTATTTCAAATAAAGGGGGGAAATGACCCACAACTTCTCCCAAAGATACTCAAAAGTATCCTTAGGAAGAGCCTTAGTAAATATATCAGCAATATGATTGTTTGTAGGTATATATTCAAGCTTCACTTCATTGTCAACAACCTTCTCTCTTAGAAAGTGATATCTAATTGATATATTCTTTTCCCTTGAATTTATCACTAGATTCTTTGAAATATTGATTGCACTTGTATTATAAAAAAAAAATAGAAATAGGCTCATCATACACCACTCTCATATCCTTTAGTTTTTGCCCCATCCACATCACCTATGTGCAGCAAGATGTTGCAATGTACTCATCCTCTACAATAGATAAAAAATTGAATCTTGTTTCTTGTTTAGCCATGATACAAATTCGCATCCAAGAAAGAATGCACTACAACTTGTAATTTTCTTGTCATCAACACAACCAACCCAATTTGCATCTGTATAAGCACTCAATGTTAAATCAATATCCTTAAGATACCACAAGCCATAATTTGGAGTGCCCTTCAACTATCTAAATATCCTCTTTATTGCAGCAACATGTGTCTCTTTAGGATCTTCTTAAAATATAGACACAAGACAAACTGCATGCATGATATCCAGTCTAGTGCAGTTAGGTATAGCAGGCCACCAATCATAGATCTATACTTTCTTTGATCAGCCTTAGGGGATTCATCATCCTTACTTAGTTTGCAACTAGTAACCATATGAGTACATACCGGTTTGGAGTCTTCCATTCCAAACTTCTTCAACATTTCTTTGACTACTTTGATTGTGAAATGAATATGCCTTTGTTTAATTGATTGATTTTTATCCCAAGGAAGAAATTCATCTCCCCAAACAAAGACATCTCAAAATATTTATGCATCTCTTTTGAAAACCTCTTACACATAGCTTCATTTCCTCTAAAAATTGTGTCATCAACTTATGCAACCACTATCAAGATTTGATCTTTTCAAATTTAAAGTAAAGATTACTATTTTTGGAACCTTTATTGAATCCTTGTTGTATCAAATATCTTTCAAACCTTCCATACTAGTCTCTAGGAGCTTGCTTCAATCCATATAAAGCTTTCTTCAATTTGCACACCAAATTGGGTTTGTGTAGTAATTGAAATCCTTCAAGTTGTTCTATGTAGACTTCTTCCAATTCCCCATTCAATAAAGTAGACTTCACATCCATTTGATAAATTTTAAAGTCCTTATATGGTGCATATGTCATCTTTGTAATATTAATGTCATCATCTAAGTTAATTATAGTAGGAGGTCGAATAACAATGTCCATGCAATGGTCTTGTTTATGTTGCGGTGAATTTTGGTGAGCAATTATGCATTGCTTTAGGTAGGTTTGGATTTTGATTTTATATGTTTTTTTTGTTTTTTTGAGTTTTCAATCTATGAGAAATAGAACGACATCTACATCTACGCTCTCTAGCATTTTGATTTCTTTTTAGTTTATTATCAATTTATTTTTGTGTAAGAGTGGGTTTGTCAATCATAGGTTCCTTCTCTTCCTTTGGAGGACTAGAGGGAACAACAATAGGTTGTTCAACCACTTTCTCTTTGACTTTGTAAACTTGTTTGACTCTAGGAGAGACAAGGCGATTGTTTGTGTTATCTCGTGGTCTCTTATATGAAATTGCAGGAGGTTGTTCTATAGGTTGTTCTTGTATGTTCAAAACTGGTTTTGGTTCAATCATTATTTCAACAAGGATGGTTAGTTCAGTTATTGGTTGAGGCATGTTTCAAAGGGATGGTTTTGTTGTTTTCTTTGCCTTGAATTTTTGATATGATTTAAAAATAAATATTTATGATGCTTGATAGGTTCCATAGGATTGGGCCAAAAGTAATCTAGTGAAAATTTCCTTTTTTCCAAGGCCGAATGAAATCCACTATGATACACAGTGAATATGTCATTACCAAATGGAAACTTTAGACATTTATGCACAACTAAAGGGATGACATTCATGGAGTGAAGCCCTGGATAGCCTAGCTTCACACAAAATTTCTCTGATTGTGGGATGATGGAGAATGAGACTGTTAATGTTTTTGGTCCCACCTTTAAAGGGAGATCTATCGAGCCTATCGTAGGGAAAGAAAATGTGTTATGTGTCTTGATCCATGCTTTCAGGTTATCATATGTTTCTTAATATAGCTCATGCACATATAAGAATTATTTTTTTATCACATTCTCTCCATAGACAAGATCAATGAATATCCCATTAGTGGGCTTATTATTGATTCATCCAGATATGTAAAAGGGACCATTAGGTGCATGTTTATCTATGTCACTTTGTGAGAAAGCAATGTCAAGTGGTTGTTTAGTCAAGCCCTTATGAGGTATAGCTTCAATAAATTCTATCACAAATGAAATATAGTGCTTAGGCATGGGATTTGTAAAGATTTGCAAATTTTGATTAGGAGGGGCTACAAAATTATTACCTCAATCATTCACACCTCCAATTTGAAGTTAGTTATTGTTAATAAGGTCTTGCACGAGATGTTTAAGACACCCACAATATTTTGTACTATGTCAATTTGTTTGATGGTAATGACAATAATAATTTTTTTAAAAGCCTTTAGGAAATGGTGTAGTAGGATCATGTTCTCTAACAAGAGGTAAAGTAAGCATGTTTTTGTCAATAAGTTGCAACATGATATTGTGAAGGGTATCAGGTAAAGGAGTGAATTCTCTCTCCCCATCCTTGAAAGGAGTTTTCATTTTTATAAAAGCCACTTGATTGTTATTTTGTTGAATTTTATAAGGAGGATTTAATTGTAAAAATCCCTTATTTTGTTTCTTGAATGGTTGATAGTTGTTTTTAGTTGTGGATTTAGTCTTTTCATAATGACTAGGGGGATTTTTCAAATCACGACCACTAGTTATGTTTTCATTAAGGGTTGTACATAACTATTTAAGGATGGAAATCTTAACATTTCAAGTTTTCTTTGAAGTTTATCTTGTAAGTTGGAAATGAACATTTGTTGAAGGTTGGCATCAAGAATCTTGATGTTCACTTGTGAATATAGTGTTTGATATCTTCCTATGAAATCGATCACTTTTTTATTTTATTTTTGTTTGCATGTCATTAAATCAGCAAGGGTCATCTTGGGACCCATGTGGATATGGAAGTGGTTGTAAAAGGCATCAATGAGTTCATTGAATGAAATAATTGAATTGTTTGGTAAAGAGGAAAACCACTCTAGAATTGCATCCTTAAAAGATCTAGGGAATAGCTTAGCCAATAGTTTATCCTAAAAGATGAAATCACTACACAAGGCTATAAAGTGGAAACATGGCTAAAATGATCTCCTTTCCCACCATATTTCTCAAAGAGAGGGACCTCTATTCCTTGTGGAATTTGTGCTCTTAATATGTTGAGGGAAAACTATGTAGACTTGATGTATTGCAAAGGTTGACCATTATTGTTTTGTTGTAATGTTTCCACTTGTTGCTGAAGGGATGTCATGGTTTTCAAAAGTGAGTTAATGAGAGGTAATTTTGGTTATAAGGTTGAGGGGAATAAGGTGGTGTTGTGTATGTATGTAGAGGGCTAGTGAATTGCAAGTTGGTGGAGTTGGATTGTTGCAGAATTATTGTATTTGAAGGCATGAAGGTGGAAGGAATTCATGTGGGAATACCTATGGGAGTGTATACAGTGCTAGTAGGTATGAATATTGTAGTTGGTTGAATGGTAGTTGTGGGTTGGAAGGTTTTTGTAGGTTGGAATGTTGTTGTGGGTTGGAATGTAGATGTAGGTTGGAAATTTGTTGTATGTTGTGTACTAGTGCATACATAGGGATGGACATTACTATTATGGAGGATGGAATTGGAATTCCATATTGACTTTGAGCAGACCCCAAATATTGAGTGGAAGTGGTAATGGTAGGGATGGTGTTGGTAATGTTAAGGACACTGGTTGTAGGAGGTGAAGTCATGGGTAATAAAGTATGAAAACTATGAGCCATGGAGGGTTGATTCTCAATACTATCAAAAAAAGAGTTAGAGCACCAAAGATCCATGAAAAGTGAGAGATTGCTAGATGACATGAGCCTCAAACTATGTCTTATAATAGTATTGTGAATAGGACACCAAGTTGTAAAGCTCATACAAGTTTTACAACCCTAGTGTGCAAACCCTAGAATGACAATGCAATAACCTAGAATGAGATGTAATTTTTTGAGTCTAAGCCATGCAATAAACTAAAAATGAAATATTTTGATGCAATTTTGAACTTTTAACAATCCACTGAAATGAAGCAGTTTAAGCTAAATGTAATGAAATTAATGAAACAATAGATCAGGAAACTGAAATAGAAAGGTAATGGCACCAAACAGAAGCTAAAGTATGATATTTTAATGTCCTAAAATGTAGATATGAAGCTAATAGGGACTCATTTTCCACTAAGGGAAAGTGGGTCCTGGTTAGGTCTTTCTGGGATTTTTCTATGGAATTCAAAGTTAATTTTGATGTCTTTCCAGATGCCAGAAGGTACAGATCAGACCTAATCATGGATTTATTCCCCAGTAAAGGTGAGTGGGTCCTTGCTAGTTATTTTTAAACTATTTTTTAATAATATTCAAGTTATTAGTTATATCTTTGAGTTCCATGTTGTATATAGTGAAATGTAGCTTCAAATTTTCTTGAAATTTAATGTAAAAATGCAATAAAAAGATGAAATGCAAGGCCTAGTTTGAAATACAATTTTTTAAAATTTTCAAATGCAATTTTGTTTTTATTTTCAAATGCAATTGAATGATATCTAAATGAGATGCAAAATGATTGAATTGTTTTGTAATTTTCAAATTTAAGAAGTGAAAAACAATTCAAATCTAAACCCTATATGATATGCAAGATTTCAATGCAAAATAAGAAACCCTAAATGGGTTTTTAGTGCAATGCAAGATCTAATTTAAGATGCAATGGAAGACTCTAAAAATTGGAAATTTTTTATGCTGAATGAGTCGAGTTAACCAAAAATGATTAGGGGAAAAATAGGGTATACCAAAATGGATGAACAAGATGATGGACCATTGATTTTCCTAGGGCCCTAATCACTTCAACTTGTGTAAAATATGATGTAAATAAAAATTAGAAAATGACCCCAATTTTTATAGCAACTGTGAGGGATGTTTTGAGAGCATAAAAAGTTGTGTACCTGGCCAAAAATTTGTTGTTTTTGAGCTATGGAGGACTCATTCGCCTTCAGTGGTGAATGGGTCCTTTTAGGATATCAAATTTAAACTAATTTTAGGATCCTGTACTTCAATTTTTGCACTCTTAATTCCCATGTTTTCAGCTTCTGGAAGTTGATATGCAATTATATAGAGCTCTTCCCGTGATCTTGCACTTTTAGTGAAAATTTTTACAACTTTGACAATCTTGCTCCAAATCTTGCTCAACTTGTAAATCTACAATCACAAACTCTAGGGTAGAAACTTGTTGATTTTTTAGTGATAGGGGGTTTGCCTCAGTCTAACCCCTTGTATGTAATTAAACCAAATAATGAAATGAAGAAATGAAGCATGAGCATGAAATAATCCAAATGATATCACCCGGGATGATGTATTGTGAAATAAATTTGCAAACTATCATGTAGTGGCCATGAAGAGTGTAGATCTAGGATCCTTGAGAATGATTTAAACAATAGTTGCAAGTAGATCTTCAATGCTACAACCACCTCTTAGCTCAACAACATGAATGCATGCATCAAACCCTTAAAATGATGATATGATCTTGAATTTCTACAATAAACACTTGAAATCTACCTTGAAATTCCTTATGAATGCTCTTGAAATTCTTTATAACGCTCTTTCTCTTGATATCATGAAGTTACACAAGTTTACTAGGATAAAAAATCTGAATTAACCCCTTATTTATACTAAATTAGGAGATTAACCCCAAAATTCAAAGAATGAAGGCCAAAACCAGATCTAGGAAGAAACAATTAAATTCTTGTCAAAATGAAATTCAAAAATTAGGGTCTCATTAAGGGAGGACACATTCACCACTAGGAGCGAATGGGTCCTAGCTAGGTTTCTAGGACCAAGCTTCAAGAGATTGAAAGAAGGCTAAAAACTCATTTCAAATCAACTAAGAAAGGGGAGTCCTATTAAGGGAAGACCCATTCACCACTAAGGGTGAATGGGTCTTGGCTCAGCTTACCAAGACCAAAATTTTACCAATAAAATAATTTGTTGATTAAATTATAATTTTCGGGATAGATCTTCGTGAGGAGTAAAATTAAGGCCTAAATTTGAATTAAAAGGGGGTTAATAACTCTAATTAACCACAATCAATTAATACCACCTAGATAAGTGTGAAATTACCTTAAAACACTTTGCAACACTTAAACAAATATATCCTAGAAAAGTGTGAAAGTGTGTTACAACACTTTACAACACCTTCACAAATTATTAATTAAGGCATGTCTTAGTTAAATAAAGGTCCTAGAATAGTGTGAATGTGTACAACACATTACAACATCACTCAAGACATCATTAGTCTAGCTTTAATGTCAATTATCGAACCAAGCAAGGAAAAGGCTAAATTTTTCGTTACAACAGGAACTAGTTCCCAAGTCTCATTCTTCTCAATCTACATAAGTACTTCCATTTCTTTCATCCAATTTTCATCATTACATGCCTCAATCACTATTTTTGGTTCTATTTTAGAAAGTGAATGCAGATTTACCTCTACTTCAACAAATATTCTTCTTGTCAACACACCTTTGATTTTGTCTCCAATGATTTGTTCTTTTGAATGATTTCTCTACACATACTTATGGGTCTTAGGGATCTTTTCTGGATCTTCTTCCTCTTCATTCTACACTTCCTTTTCCTTAGCATTTTCTTCTTCTTCTTCTCCACAATTCTTCAATTTTTCATCAACCTTGAAACTTTCACTTTCAACAATCCTTCTTAGCCTTTTGCTATAACATCTATAATCTTTTCTTTGAGTAGAATATCCAAGGAAGATACCTTCATCAAACCTTACATCAAACTTTCCTAATTTTTCATCATCTCTTCTGATATAGCATTTTCTTCCAAATAGTCTAAATTATTTGACAGTAGGGATCCTTCCATACCACAACTCTCTAGTAGACATCTAGTAGGATAGCTCCTTTCATCATAATCCATGCATCTTCTTGAATAGTCCTATTTTTCTTTTCAACCACTTTGTTTTTCTAAGGAGTCCTAGGGGAAGACAAGTGCCCTTTTATGCCATGATTCTCACAAAACATGTTAAATTCATTGGAGGCAAACTCTTTGGCTCTATCAAACCTCAAAAATTTGATCTTCAAATCCATCTCATTTTCAACCATAACTTTAAATTCTTTGAATCTATCTATAACTTCACATTTATCTCTAATAAAAGTAACCCATGTCATTCTAGAATAATCATTAGTTAAAATCATGAAATAATTGTCACATTGTAGACTTCTTAATCTTGTAGGACCACAAAGGTCTGTATGCACCAATCCCAACAATCCAGTAGAAGATTATTATTATTATCCTTTGAAACATTTTTTTTTTCCAAATTGACAATCTCTGCACAACATTGATAGGCTTTGTAATCCTTGATAGATCTCTCACTACTTGAAATAAACTAATTCTATCCAAGTTATCAAAATTGATGTGACACATCCTCCTATTCGATTGTTGTCAACAATTATTAATCTAATTCATAAAATGGGTACCATCAACACCCTTGAGTTGATAGATATTTCCATCTGTCCTCTTTCCAATAGTAATCACAATTCTAGACCCTTTTTTAATCTCACATTCATCATCTTGAAATATAATATTCCACCCTTTAATACACATTTTTCCAACACTCAATAGGTTCTTCCTTAAACCCTTGACATAGTAGACATCATCAGTATTATGCGTCCAATCCAAATTGATTGAACCTATTCCCCAAATATTAGTACCTAAATCATCTCCAAATTTAGCTAGTCCTCCGTCATAATTTTCAAGTTTAACAAACTTACTTTTTTCTCTAGTCATATGATTAGAGCAACCACTATCAATAGCCCAATAGTTCTTATCATGTCTAACATGAAAAGAAGATTTCAAAGTACCTTCAATAATATTCTTCTTTTTCCAAGCATTTTCCTTCACATGAATTTCAAAGTTAGCAGAAAAAAATCATCTTTTAAATAAAAGAACAAGCATTCATCATCATTATCATATCCATAATCAAATTCATCATCAGAAATACTAGCATCTTCTCTAACACAATATCTTTTCCTAATCCTCTTACCTTTTCTTCCTTAATTTATTACCACAACCCTACTTGGACATCTTACATAGTGACAAATTTTCCACAATTAAAATTTGAAAGGTATTTACCTTATACAAGTACCAATTTCTTTTCATCCTTCTTAAAAGTTAGCTCCTGCATCATCAGATCATTCCATGAATCCTCAACTTTTCTAATTTCTAGCCTTGGTAAAGTCTCCACTTTGCACCTTTATTCATACCAATTTTCTCATTTGAAAATGTAGTTAGTGTGCCATACAACTGATCTCTAGTGTAATGGTTAAAATTTGCAACTTCCTGAATATTAGAAACCTTTTCACAATAAGAATCAAAAAGATTTTGAATAATTTTCTTTACCACTCTAGGTTCTTTGACTTTTGTACCAAGACATCTCATTGCACTCACAAGTTCATCAACCCTCTGCATGTTACTTGTAATTATTTCATCTTAATACATTCACAAGTTCTCAAATTGTGCCTTTAAATTTTACATCTTAGCTTGTTTAACCTTATCATCTCCTTCACAAATACTTTCTAGTTTATCCCAAACTTCTTTAATAGTTTTTAAATCCATTGCTTTCACTAATTCAAAATTTTCAAGACTACTCAAAAGAACAAACCTTGCTTTACCATAGATTTCATAAGCCTTGATTTCATCACTTGTTCTTGGTCCATTTGCAGGTATAGTGTATGGAGTCTTCACAGCTTGTGCAACATCATATCCAAGGTAAAATAGAAATCCTTCCATCTTCACCTTCTAGAATGCATCTAGTTTGTTCCATCAAACATAGGGATCTCCTTCTTGTTTTTCATCCCAAATATACCACAAGTGGTTAATATTTTCTCCAAGGAACCTTGCTCTAATACCAATTATTGAGTGAACAAGACAATTGAGAGGGGGGTGAATCGATAGTATCTAATTGAAACATCAAAACCCTCAACAGTAATCAGATCCGCATGCATTCATTAAATCCTTAATCTATTATATTGTTTAAACATAGAATGTACATAACAAAAACTAAAACAACAACACCATACAAAAGAGAACACCAGATTTATGTGGGAAACTCAATGAAATAAAAACCATGGTGAGAATTAGCTCACAATATAAATAATTACAAAATTAGTAAAAAATCTCAATCTCAGAATAGGACACATTATCCACAATGGCTCACATCCCAAGATCACTGTCAGAATAGAAAAAATAAAGAAGATAGAATGCTAAAAGGATAACATGATCTCAATGCAATAGAAAAATTGACCACAATAGCTCCAACACCTTGCAACCTTGTATGAATGATTGGAAACACCTTCTTCTCATTGCATATAGTACTCCAACACCTTGAATATCACACTTCTATGCTCAAATTTGCATTGAAACATTCAATTCTAGTCCACACACACACACACAATTCATCTTGCATCAACTCACTTTGAATTTATACCATCCAAAACTTGAAAAACATCTTCAAGTTGGATATACATGCATTACACTTTACAAATTAAAAATAGGTCATCACTAAGCATTCATGTGGTCAATAGGAATGCAAGTGGACTAATACAAAACTTAATTGGGACCCAAATCAAAACTCACATACCACACTAAAACTTCATCAATACTTAAGCATCTTCGAATGTAGTGTAAATACAAGGTATGTGCAGATCATGATGGGCAAAAAAGTGGCAATATGATGGGTATGTGGCTTGTTAGCTCTAAAAAATGCAGGTTTGAACCACGAAAGGTTGCAAAGCTTTCACAACATTTTAGGGTAACAAACAAGGTCAAATGAAT
>VDFB02009463.1:0-50129 GCA_007258455.2 Sequoia sempervirens | reverse complement strand
TATAATCTGGACACATGCACCAAGTATCATCCTTCTTACGTACCATCACCACAGGTGAGGAGGAAGCACTTTGGCTATGCCTGATAATTCCTGCCTCTAGCATCTCCTCAACATTTTTTTCTATCTCACTCTTTTGTATGTGTGGATACCTGTAAGGCCTGATGTTTGGTGGTTGGCTCCCTCGAACTAACTGTATGGAATGATCATGATCCATCTTAGGAGGAATTCCTTTAGGCATATCTCCAAGAACAATTGAGTGACAATCAATTATAGCTTGCAAATTTGGATGAGTAGGAGCATTAGATTGAGAGACTTCTAATGAACATAGTTGGGCCACAAATCCATCCACTCCTTTCTTAAGAAACTTTTCCATTTGATGAGAGCTTACCATTTGTGGTTATTTTTCCTTCAACCCCCTTAGCTCTACTACCCTTCCTTCTGATTGAAATCTCATGAATAGTTCTTGGAAGTTCATCTCAATCGTTCCCAATGTAGTAAGCCATTGTACTCCCAAAACAATATCTGTTGCACCCATGGATATCACATACATTGGGGTATCAAGTTGAT
Source organism: Sequoia sempervirens (assembly GCA_007258455.2). Classification (NCBI taxonomy): domain Eukaryota; kingdom Viridiplantae; phylum Streptophyta; class Pinopsida; order Cupressales; family Cupressaceae; genus Sequoia; species Sequoia sempervirens. Next base: position 49,562 of record VDFB02009463.1, on the reverse strand, counting down.
AATATCCCATGGATAATTTAACACTATGAAACTTCCCTAAACAACTAATTGTACCACCATCTGCAATCAAAACCTGAAACTCTGGAGCTGGATATATAAAACAATTTAGACGAGTAGCTAACTTTTTGTTGATGAAATTATGAGTACTACCTGAGTCGATCAACACTGTTACCTTCTACTTCTTTAAGAACCCCACCACCTTGATAGTTTGTGGAGCACTGAAACCTGAGAGTGCATGACAAGAAATGATTGGTTGAGAATCATGTGATTCCTCATTTTACTCCCTTTCATCCTCTAGTATGGGTTCCTCCTCTTCTTCCTCACTTGGACCTTCAATATAGAATGATTTCTTTTCACTGCATTTATGTCCTCGACTGTATTTGCTATCACAATTGAAACACAACCCTTTTACTCTTTTCTCCTCATTTTTTTGTGGATTCAACCTAGTAGGTTGTGTTGAATATCCTTTCTCTCTTGTCACATTAGCCCCTTGCTTCTTAGGAATCAAATACTTCTCCTCTACCCTATGTGTTAAGATAAAAGACTCATTTATGGAGCTAGAGCTAAACATGTGTACATCATGTTGAATGTGATCCTTGAGACCCCCCAAGAATAAATCATTCAATTTTTCCTCTGTAATTGTATCCACTCTTAAGGATAGATTTTAGAATTGATGAATATAACCTTAACTAATCCTATTTGTTGAAGTTTAGCTAGTTGGCTGAAGAATTTGTCTGTCACGCTATTGCAATATTGTGCTTGGAGTTCCTCCGTAAAAATTGACCATGAGACGGTGAGCCCCTTTTTCCTTTGATGAGTGCAAATACAATGATACCAAATGAATTGATACGGTTCTAGATATAGGGAAGCCATCATGACCTTTAGTCCATTTGGGATTTGGTGTACTTCAAAAAAATTCTCCATTTGGTTTATCCATGTTAGAGGATCCTTGCCATCGAACTTGCATATATCCACCTTTGGAAATAAATTCTTAGATCCCATAGGAGTACTAAATCTTGTGTCAATGGTAGTTGACCTAGAATCTTCACCTTGGTCACTTGAGAACTCCTTTCTTGGTTCAACCATGTAGGTGCTTAACATGTTTCATATGTCCAATATATTTCCTCTTAGGTCACACATATCCGTCTTCATTGATGAAATATCTTCCTTGACCTTATTTATTTCCTCATTAGGAGTAATATCCTCTATTGTTACCCCATCCTTATTAGGAGTCTTCCTCAAAGTGACAACATTCTTTTTGCCCCTTGTTGCAGGCCCCGTCATGATGGGAACCACTAATTTTGAAATAAATCACACAAATAAAACTTATTCTCTGAAATTTTTACTGTGACTTACTAGGGCCCAAAATAACTCTCACCTAGAAAAATATCCAAGAAATAAGCAGATTTGCAGTGTGGAGAGTGATAATTGTGAAAATTTTAATTTTTCAATAACTTGTTTATTTTTGCTCTAATTCCTCCAATTTTTTTACTGTAATCTCCTTTATTAATTCTTCAAAAACCCAATAAAATAAGACTCCAATTTGACAATATGTACAAGATATGCACATTCCAAAAACATTGTGTAGAAACCCTAATTCTGCAATAATTCGCTTAATTTTGCTCCAATTGTTCTAAAATATGGATTGTAGCTTGTTTAATATGTTCTTCAAAAACCCTTTAAAAATTAAAAAAAAATTCACCAAAATATGAAAGATATTCTCTTCCCAAAATCGCCTCCAAAATTGAGAAAAACCCTTGCCTCTACGGTGCCAAGATCATGCTCTGATACCACTTGTTATGAAATAACTTGCACAATAGAAGAATATGATATGAAATATGCTGCAAATATTTGATAATAATTAAGAATAACAAGCCACTTCGAGGGGGAAAACCTCCATATATCTCTAATGAGAACACTTCACAACTTGATGATGAAATAAGACTCACAACCTCTTATATATACCTATTTATGCCTAGGATATCACCTAGGCTGACCTAAACAACTAAATAACAATATACTAGTGATAATATGACTTAATAAGAGTTAAGATAGCCACAAGCTGACTATTCGTAACCCGATGTACACTAATATTAAGGGTGTAGCACATTCATTGAAACAACCAAGTCTCTAACTGAAAAATCCAAAAAATCAAACAAATTTCCAACAAACTGCGTCATTTTTCTCCTTCAGCGCATCTATTGTGTCTTCTAGCATATCGGTGAAATCTTTTAGCGCATCCAACTATTTTTATAGTGCATCTATGCAAAACTCTAGCGCATTTGTCCTCTGTTCAGCACATACAGTCAATCTTTTAGCATATCTATGCATTTTTCCAATGCATTTACCCTCTGTTATAGTGCATTCGTGCAGTACTTTGGCACATTGATCCTTTGTTTTAGCGCATTCAAGCAATCTTATAGCACATTTGTGAAATTTTATGGCACATTTTTCCTCTGTTTTAGCGCATCTATCAAATCTTTTAGCACATCTGGGCTCTATTTTAGTGCATTTGTTAAATGCAAAAACCCGAGAGTTAAACTTGTCCCCTGTTTCACAGTTTGAACCAAAATTTCAAAATTTTCTCAAGTCCAGAATCATTCCTTAGGTACCTTAGAGTCTAAACTTGCTAAAAATTGACCTTTACAAGTGGAATTCTCCAACCTAAACCAAGATCTAACATTGCAAGTGCCAAAATCATCAAACTTATCACACCTTTGATTATTAAGCCCAGTTTCATCTTTAGGATTTATCATCCTCATCATGAAATGAAGCTATATAGTCAAATCAAACTTAGTCTCATTAGAATTTGTCATCCTATTTGAATTAGTTGTAATCCTTGGTACTCTTCCAAACTTAGATCAAAGTTTAGTCAAAACTATAACACTTGTATGCCCATTCAAACAAGGTTACAAAAACAAAAACTCAAGGAAAAAGGACTTGAAAATAAAAACATTGAAGAACCAAACCTTGGAACTCCAACCATTGAAACTCCAATCATTGAGACTCAAAACATTGAAACTCAAAACAGTGAAACACAAAACACCATGGTGAAGGCCGAAGAGAATCCTTTCCATGGACTCAACAACACTGAAGGGGAAGAAATAACCGAGGAAGATATCCAACATGTTGAACAAGACCCTAACTTCCACAAATGCTTAGAAAATCTTTTTGAAAGAAATGGGAAAAAGTACCTCCTTATGCTAGCTAAACAAGGTGTCAAATTACTCGAAGACTTTGATGTGAATCAATTGAAAGCACCTCCAAAACAACCTAAAAAAGAAACCGAACAAGTGGTTTCCCTAACTCAGCAAATGAAGAACCTTCAACAACAAATTCTCGATATGCAAAGAGGAACCTCAAAACGATATTTGATCCAAGACATTTGTACATATCCATTTGATCAAAGTATCCACATGATCCCCTTTCCAAAACATTGTGAATTCCCAAAATATGACAAATACAATGGCAAAACCAATCCGATAGACCATGTGAGGGAATTTAGAACCATGATTCTTGAATTTGCATATGAGGAAACGTGCTTAATGAGATTATTCCCATGAAGTCTAGCTGGACAATTTCTTGAATGGTTCTCCAAACTCACCCCACCTATTAACACCTTTGAGGAATTAGTCAACAAGTTCATCACCCAATATTCTTACAATATTCAACATGACATTACCATGAAATATCTTTGTAACTTGAAACAAAAGAAGGGTGAATCGTTCCTTGTATTCTTGAAAAAATGGAGAAGGTTATTTGCAAGATATTCTCATCCCGTACTCGAAAAGGAAAAGATAGAAATATTTATTGACAACCTCAATGATTAGATGAGTTATATATTGGAATTTCAATGTCCCCCAACCTTCAAAAAATTGATTGAAAATGGGATTAAAATTGAAGACGCTTTGGTCAAGAGAGGAGTCATCAAAATATACAACAAAAACAACTCATCAAACTCCTCCAACAATTACAATGGTAGTGACAAACCAAAGTTTTGGCAATGAAACAAGCATGTGGGAACCAATGATGGTGCAATTGAAAACCAAAATGCAAAGCTTGTATTCAACTTAACTGCAGCTGCCACCAAAACTAATCAGAACAACAACCCACCCAACAACCAAAATGTCACCCAAAGCAACAATCAAGGTAATGCTAGATCTAGAACACCATCATATCAAACATCCTCAAATCGAAGGAGGTTCACCCCTTTGGGACAATCATCAAAATGAACATTGAAGGAACTTCTCAAAGCTAAAGTCATAACATTACCAGAAGAAAGAATTTGGGAACCACAAGTTAAGCCTCCATGGTAGAATGATGCTCATTTCTATGACTTCCATCGCAACAAAGGACATAAAACCAATGATTGCATGCAATTGAAGCACTTGATACAAGATTTAATTGACAACAAAATGATATTTGTAGAAGGACCCCAAACCAACAATGATCATGGGGCGTTCAAGAACCCTCTACCCAACTACGAAAAAGGGGAATCTTCTTCTTCAAATACCAAAGGAAAAAACATAAGCTATGTCTATGACACCACCACTTTGCACATCGAAGTGGTTGATGATCAAACCCATGAAAAATTGGATCTTATTGCAAATGATAACTCAATAAACGATAACACCATTGAACATGAACAAAACATCATTGCAATTTAAAATCATCACCATGATGTCGACACTACCTCACATCAAATCAATGTTATCAAAATTAGAGAGCAACAAGACAATACACCCGTCAATGCGATCACACGAGGACAAGCCAAGGTAACATTGAAAGGAGCTACCCCTTCTACATCCAAATCAACTACTACTATCCCTACAACCCAATATAACATAGTTGATCAGTTGCAGAATATACCCACACAAATATCCATATTAGAACTTCTCAATATTTCACTCGCTCACAAGGAAATATTGGAACAAGCTCTAGTCGCCACCATGGTACCAAACAATCTAGAGGTTTGCCAATTCCAGACTATGGTGGGACATTTGAATGCACCTCACTACTTGTCATTTTCCAAACATGATGATGTGTCTGTTAATCATCCCCACAACACTGCCCTACACATTGAGGTCTTAATCCACAAACACTATGTTAAACATGTTCTAATAGATGGAGGAGTTGGCTTGAATATCTATACTTTGAAAAAATTTCGTGCACTAGGCTTTTCAAAAAATGCTATTGATCCTAGAAGGAAAATCACAATAAAAGCATATGATGACGAGGAGAGATCTTCACAAGGGTTGATAGTGCTACCTATTCAAGTGGGACCAATTGTCAGAGATATAGTATGCCAAGTGTTAGAAAAAGAGTTAACATACAACATACTCTTGGGAAAACCTTGGATTCATGACATGCAAGCAGTGCCATCCACATATCACTAGTGTTTGGAGTTCCCTTTCAATGGGTAGAAAATCACTATTGCAGCTAACTCAAACAACCCCCAATATTGTAACACCCTGAAGACTACCCAAGATGATTTTGTACCACACAACTGGGAAGCTCCAACTCATGGTTCATCAAATGATGGGAAACAACTAAATTCCTTGTCAAAGTGGGTTGAGAAAAAGGAACAATCAAAGGATAAGGGTATCAGTGATTCCACTCCCTCAAGTAAAGAAAGTACATCAAATTCTTAATCAAACCAACCCGAGATAAAGGATCAATGAAAAGAAAAAGGTATCAGTAGTTCTACTCCACAAGATCAGGAAAGTCAACTTGAGTCCTTATCGAAACAAGTGGCCAAGATCCAATTGAAGGAAAAAGGCATGGGGGAATACTCATTTGACAAATCCTTATTTTTATCACAACTTTCCTCTTCTCCTAAATCACATGGGAAGCCATCAACATCAAGACATCAATCATCACAACCCACCACACTATTTTATGGCACCTTTGTAAGAGCAGGCACATTAGTGGATGATTCAAATGACAAAGAGGTTTTAAACTGGTTATACAAAGATGAAGAATCATCACAAGCATCCACCTCAATTGTGAAAACAGAGCAATACGACAAAGGAAAGACAATCCTAGAAAAGATGGGATACAAGGGAAAAGGTCCTATCGATAAAAGGAAAGAAGGCATCATAGAACCGATACAACCTATCACAATGCAATCCAAGGATAAAATAGGATTGGGATATAAAGAAGAATCAAGAGAAGAAACTAGATAGCAAGTTGTTGAAAGAATCCTACAACTACAAGCCAATGATGATCATGAAACTAATTCAAATGAATATGAGTCGGATTTGCTATCTAAAGAGTCTTGTCACAATAAGGAAATTGATGTGGTACAAAAGTATACATCCATATGTGAGGAGGGTCAAAGTTTGGGTTACAGACTGCTTGAAATTGGATCACAACATATTGATAACTCCAGCGAAGACTATTAAACTCGGAGAAAAATAGATAATTCAGAGGAGAGTTACCTTATATACATTGACTTCGCTATTGGTAAATCTAAAGACATTACCATCAGGACCCTTACTGCATCTGACCTTAACCAATCCAACAATCCCTTAACCCTAGTACATCCTGAACTCATAGATTGGGATCAAACTAAGCTGTCTGATATCCCCATCTTTTCAAATGATGAGGCCATTGTCAACTTCTTCTATTCCACCAATCATGAAATAGATTCCACCATTGAACATCATAACGAAGCTTCCAACTAGGAGAGTGTCAAATTTTCCATCTGCAAAATGAATAATACAAGGAATAGATTTGATGGTGAAAACCATTCAATGGCAGTATCAAATCTAGAAAAAGTAAAAATAAAGAGTGTATCCAATGGAGAATACCTCTCTGAGGCACTGAAGGATGGAAGATTTGACATGTTCCTCGAGCACTTTTAGGAATGATCTAAAGTATTGGTTGAACCCACTCAGTCTATCAATATCGGCAATGAAGAAATAGTAAAGACTGTCCATCTAGCAGAATCCTTGACAAATCAAGAAAAATTGAATTTCATCAAATTCTTCACAGAAAGACAAGTCAATTTTGCTTGATCATATGCTGACATTCCAAGGATTGATCCAGAACTCATCATGCATCACTTATCACTGCCAATAGGGGTAAAACCGATCAAGAAAAATTAAGGAAAATGCATCCACATATAGCCATATTGGTGAAAGCATAACTGAAGAAGTTATTAGATGCAAGATTCATTAGACCAATTGACTATGTTGAATGGATATCAAATATTGTGCATGTTTCAAAACCAAACAAAAGCATTAGAATCTGCATAGGTTTTAGGGATCTCAACAAAGCTTATCCAAAAGATGACTTTCCCCTACCCAATATCGACATCATTGTTGACCTAACAGCAAGACATGGCATGTTGTCACTCATGGATAGTTTTTCTGACTATAATCAAATCAAAATTGCACCTGAGGATCAAGATAATATAGCCTTCACATGTCTGTGGGGAGCCTTTTGTTGGAACATCATGCCATTCAGGTTGAAGAACGTAGGAGCAACTTATCAGTGTGCTATGACAACAACCTTTCATGATATGATGCATACCTTCATGGAAGACTATGTGGACGATATGTTAGCCAAATCATACACTAGAGAAGGACACCTAGAGATCCTAGATAAAATATTTACTAGTCTGGAAAAGTTCAATGTACAACTGAACCCAAATAAATGTGTGTTTGGGGTGACTTCAACCAAACTCTTGGGATATATATATAGTTTTAGAAAATGGCATTGAGGTAGATCTTGCAAAGGTCAAATCCATCATGGAGATGCCACCACCCAAGAACCTTAGTCAGCTACGATCTCTGCAAGGGAGATTCTAATCAATTTGAAGATTTATCTCACAATTGGCAGACAAGACCCATTCGTTCACTCACTTGCTACATAAAAATGTATCTTTCCGATGGGATGAGAAATGCGAAGGAACCTTCAACCAATTAAAAAAATATCTAATGAGTCCACCTGTCTTGATACCACTAGCAGAAGGGAAGCCACTCTTATTATACATAGCAGCAACTGAGATATCACTAGGAGCCTTGTTAGCACAAGAGGATTCAACAGGAAAAGAAAGGGAAATCTATTATATCAGCAGAACCTTAAATGGCTATGAGATCAATTACACCTTCATTGAAAAGGATTGTTTAGCAATAGTTTTCACTACCCAACAATTACAACACTACATGCTCACCCATACCATCAAATTAATAGCCAAGATAGATCCATTGAAATACCTTCTTAGAAAAGCTAATCTAATTGGAAGACTAGCTAAGTGGGTCATGATGTTGAGTGAATTTGACATCCAATATGTTGATAGGAAGGCAATCAAAGGACAAGCAATCGCAGATCAATTGGCGGAAGCACCATTACAAGACAATCATCCAATGAACATTGAATTTCCAAATGTTGATGTCCTGACGGTGTCAACACAACAATGGGTCTTGTACTTTGATGACTCTTATACACAACATGGATCAGGTGTTGGAATATTTTTTATCTCCCCACAAGGACATACCATTCCCAAGTCCTACAAACTGATGTTTCCTTGCACCAACAACATGGCCAAATACGAAGACTTGATCATTGGAATCAAAGTAGCAGTTGAGTGGAAGATCACAAAGTTACATGTCTATGGGGATTCACAACTAGTCATTAATCAGGTAAACAATGATTATCAAACAAAAAATCCTCGAAGTGACAACAAATTTGTTGATACCATGGTGACCATTGCTTCTCTCTTGCAGATTCCAGAGAAATGAGCCTGTTATGAGTTCATGGTGGAACAACTGTTCAACCCATCCTATGACAACCATGAATCCCAAGTTATCTACCATCTAACTGAGACTGAAACTTCCCTCTACGGGAAAATATATACATACCTAAAATAAAATACCCTCCCTCCCGACTTGTCCTGTAATCAAAAACAAAACTTCATTTGTCATGTTGCTCGACATTCCCTTATCACGGATGTCCTTTATAGATGAGCTCTTGATAGAACTCTCCTCTGATGTCTAGAATGTGATGAGTCTGAAATGGCTTTACGGGAAGTTCATGAAGGTGTTTGTGGAACTCATTCAAGTGGTTTAACCTTAGCCAAGAAACTCCATCTAGGATATTACTGGCCGAATATGGAGAGGGATTCTTTTCAATTCGTCAAGAAATGCAAAAAGTTTCAGATTCATGGAAATCTCATCCATGCACCAACACAGGAACTTCAACCTTTTGCATCAACATGGCCCTTTTGTTAGTGGGGATTGGACCTCATGGGGAAGATTCATCCATGTTCATCAAATGCACACAAGTTCATTATCACAGCCGCTGAGTATTTCACGGAGTGGATTGAAGCTATCCTTCTAACCACCATCACAAGAAAACAAATCTCCTCCTTCATCCTAAACTACATCATTTGTCGGTATGGCATCCCTCAATCCATTATCACTGACAATGAAAGACCTTTCAAAAATCAGGACGTTGATGAACTTTGTGAGAGATTTCACATCCAGCATCAATTTTCTACACAATATTATCCTCAAGGAAACGACCAAGCAGAGGCCTCAAACAAAATATACTAAAAATCTTTAAGAAAATCGTCAACAATGCTAGACGTGACTAGCATGTTCAACTGATCCCTGCTTTGTGGGCTTATTGAACTAGAATTTGTACCCCAACAGGAGCTACACCCTATGCTCTAGTCTATGGATCAAAATCCATTCTACCTATTGAGGTTGAGCTACCATCACTTTGTGTGCCACTAAAAGGGATCATTTAAGATGAGGATTACAAAGTGTCTAGGTTATAGGAATTGGAACTCTTGGATGAACGTCGTAAACATGCAGTGGATCACTTGAGAGCATATCAATAGAGGATATCTAGAAGCTATAATCACATAGTGAAACCTAGAACATTTTAGGTTTGTGACTTAGTCTTGAAAGAGAATCCTCGTAATCAGCAAGGTCAAGAGAAGAAGGGGAAATTTGAACCAAACTGGCTATGTCCCTTTGTCATTGTCTCATTCTTCGGATCAGGAGCATATCAGTTGTCTACACCAGAAGTGGATCTGTTTGATAAACCCCTCAATAGCCTACATCTCAAGAAATTCTACACCTAAATCATCTAGTGCATCAGAAAAAGTCTTGGAAAAATACAAAAACATCAGAAAAAGTCCTGAAAAAATGGTTTCCTTGATGAAAACCTGGCAAACAAGCATCTTGGTAGCAACAAAAAAAAGAGAGAAAAAAGAGAAAAATACAAAAAAAAAGTGTGAAAAAGCAAAAGATCAAAAGAATCATAAAATTTGAAAAAGTGCAATAAAAACAAGTAGTGAAAACCTGGCAACAAGTGCTATTTGTGATAGGTTAGCTTTTCCATCTATTTGAGCATGTTGACCATTCGCTTTCGCCATTTACTTTCATCATCTATCTACCTATTAGTGGAAAGCTTCATGTACATATCCTGGCATTGTGGTCGTGTCTCACCCTAGACTGGGGGAAAAATCCTGAACTCACTAGGGGCAATAAACTTTGAGCTTGAACCAACAAACAAACGGCAGTAGTACAACACAACCCAAAACAATTATCATAGTGCAACTCAACGTTGAACATCAATCACCATCAGAAACGCATCGAACATCCAAATCAAAACAGCCAAATCAAACCAAAAGAAAACTTCAAATGGATGATGTTGCTTCTGAATCATGGGTTTATCACGTTAAACATGAATCTTCAATTGTTATAATTTGATTTTTTTTATCATATCTCGAGAGCACCTCGATGATGTATCAAACTAAAGGAGCCGGGAAGGAGTATGATTTTTCTTTGTCTGTTTCCTGTGAGTTGATCATTATTACTATGCAAAATTGCCAGGACGGCTCTACAGCATCACTAATGACATCTTCACCGTATAGGAAAATGGTTAACCTTTTCTTTTTACGCCAGCAATACTCGTGTCAAATTTGGTTACCATGCACGGATGCTAGGCACCTGCACTATCAACACGCTGTTAGTACTTGAATCGCGACCAATATGCCACCGATGCTTTTTGTACTACTTTCAAAATTTTAGCGTCTAATGATGATAAAAAGCATGAAAAGTCAGATGTTACAAATGACAACTTTTGCATATGATATCTACATGTGGTTAGAGTAGATTGCATCCATGTTAGTTTGCATCTATATTTATGGGATTTCCAAAAGCTGCAACAATAATGTTATCTCTTGTACTAATGGATTGAGTAATTTGATATTCTAAAACATCATTTCTATATAGTTACAGCATTAGTTTAAATTACCTACGGTACATTAGAAAGTTATCACATCATTCATCCATCCATGCATCAGTTAATCATACTATTTTAATTTGAAAATGAAAAATACGTAATGTATCCATTGGCATGAATCAAAATCATCATATAGTTTCATTACGCCTACCAAGCTTTTAAATGAGTGAGTCTCTTCATATTTCCAAAAGAATTGGGAAATATGTCAGGTTTTGTGAAGCTTAACTTAACAAAGAATCAACTAACAACCTTCCCATGACTCTTGGAAGTTGGATAGATTCACTCATTTTATCTTAAGACCCTAGAAGTTTCAAAGAATTACAAACTCAGTTAAGCATAATCATTTGCATCACATAACCATATCATTACAAAACATCATACATCATTTATATAGTCATTACATCCCATTATCATTACATCCATACATAATCAATATGAACATCAAATATCATCACATCTCGTTGGCATAATCAAATCCATCTCACATAGTATAAAATATCATTTGCATAAATCTATAAAACATATCACATGATCACGCATTATCATATCATTCTTGCATACATCACATAATCATCACATAGAATAAAACATAATTTGCATAAATACATAAAACAAATAGGATCATCCATCATCATCACATAGACATCATAATCAAATAGAATTGGTACCATCGTACGATCATTTCATATAACATTCATCCATTCATTGCATTATTTATTTGCTTCAGAAAAGAACAAAAATATCAAATACATCACATATCATTAGCATAATAAAATCCATCCCATGCATCCTATCGACATCATTCATAAATCATCATAGAATCATAACACATCAGTTGCATCATCATTTGCATCCATAGTATATCATCTCATCAGGATCATTATCATAAACATAGAAATTAAATGCATCCATAGCATATCATCATCATAACATAGAAATTAAATGCATCCATAGCATATCATCATCATGACATAGAAATTAAATGCATCAAAGTCATCCATCATCATATAACATCATATAAGCACATAGATCATAATCATCATCGCGTATCATATAACCTCAAAATCATAATGTCAAAGTGTACAAAGAAATCCAAAGGTATGAAGAGATACATCAATATAAAAATGGCAATGTATCATAAAGTTTGACAACAAGAAGAATATCATCAATGTCTCAACTGAATAAAGAGTGTATACATGTCTAGAAATACATCAGAAAATCATAAACTAGAGCTATGTCATGCTCCCCCTAGATGGTGCTAGCATCCTAGGACTAGTACCTCCCCCTCCACCTAACAGCGCCACACCAAGATCTCTTTGATCTCCAGGAAATGGCTACATAACACCCACACTAACTTTCTGAAACTGAGACCTGCCAAACTGAGACTATGCAAAGCTCTCATGCCACTCTGGAGGAACCACATCATGATATCGGCCCCTGTAGAACTCTGCCTCCTAAGTGGTTTGGTGAATCTCTCTGAAATAATTTGATGTACCCGCAGTCACTGCAACCTACTATAGCCTCTTGGTAATGGCATTGACCTGCTCCACCCGCTGTCTTAGGGCATCCCTCTCGGTGGTCAATGTGGAAATTTTCCCCTATATCTATCCTTGCACCTATCCCTGCATCTGACTTCAGACTGGTAGCTATCCCCTCGCGACTCGCCATCTAGAATTTCTACCGTTAGAGTCCGTGACTGCCCCTGCAGGCCTATATAACTGTGCTTGCACTCTACTCTAGCTGACCCTATAAGGTCTTGACTTGTACCTAGAGTGCACCAATTTGTGTTTGTTGCTGTGGTGAGGGTAGCCAAACCTCCACATGTCACCTCTTGTGAGGCACTTTCATCTCACTAACATTCGGCCATGGTCCTCTGCCACCCCCATCATTCCCCTATCACTCTCCTCATCATCGCCGCCACTGCCATCCCTCCCTTCACTACTCTCCTCCTCCTCACCCCTCAAGCCCCTCCTCTCTCTTCTTATTTCTGCCTCCACCTGACCTCCTCAGCTTAACAATGTCAGAGTCACGGGAATTGTGGATCCATGGGAATGATGTACATGTACAGTGGTATAATCCGTCACGATATTGGTGCATCGAGGACTTCTAGATGGCCCCAAATGATGTTGCATGCCTTAATAGTGCTTGGTAGCTACATCATAAGACAAACATAGCCCCTACTTTGTCATCATGCCACCATGCATAATACATTCCCTTTCGGGGGTATACCAAACCTCACTATACTTTCTCTAACTTTAATAGCATGAATTCTTATGATGAAGCAACTGGACCAATCGTGATACATTGGATCTAAAAATATGGCATTCCTCTGTGTCATCCTAAATAATGCTTTCACAACTAACATATGGTCACCATAACACCACTCTCTGCATCATCCAGCGCCCTCCTCCATCACTCCAACTTTCCCAACCTAGGCTGAGCAAGTCGTCCTACATAGATATGAATATAAGGCCTCAGGGCTAGCCTCTATCTATCTCCCATGGGTTGACTAACTGCTATATGCTCTCGGACTAGACCTAGAGCAATGTGACTCCCGTTGATAGACTAGCCCCACACAAATATACCACCCGGTGCAAATCATGGTAAAGATGGGCTAGCATACAAAAACCCCATGCATATATCATCCCATGCACACCACCAAGATCCTCATTCTTATTCAATCAGAGTCCTTTGACCACAACGTGACAAGGAACTCCTCCACGAAATGAAGCTAATATAGATGGTAAAGTAGTGTATGATCGACTATGTCCCTTTCCATGTAATCTTTGTAACCACTTATCAGATCATCCTAAAATAATTCCTCGTGTAGCGAGATCACCCCGCCTCGCCTATGTGAATCTCAGTATATGATGTGTTTCTCCTAATGCCAAGAATTTGTAGAATCCCAGATAAGCATCCTCAAGGGTGGATCTCTCACCAGTGGGAAAATGGAAAGTGTTATTCTCACTATGCAATCTCTTAGCTAAGGCTATCAATAACCCCTTGTTGATCCTGATTTGGGGCATATCGATGAGAGATGACAACCCATATCATGTAATAATGGTTGTCTTAGGCTATGTTAAATGATGAATCAGATCCCAAGTCCTCAGGAACTGCTCTATGATCTGTAAACTAGTCAAAGGCTCCTATCAAAAAAAATCAGTAAGTCAGCCCATCAATCAACCAATATCAATTGACATCAATCAATCAATCCAAATCAATCAACCTATAAATCTAATCAAATATGGTGAGACTTTTGATCAAATCTCGTGAGAATTAATCTATCACTCAACCTCGCCTATCATGAGGTTTATCAAATCAATCAATGCACTCCTCACTTATCATGAGGTCTATCAATCAACTCTAGCTATCATGAGGTTTATCAAATCAATCAATGAACTCTTGCTCTCTCTATGAGGTTCTACCAATCAACTCAACTTTTGCCTATCAAGTGATATTTAATAAATCAATCAACTCAACCTCACCTATCATGAGGTTCATCAATCAACTCAACCTCACCTATCATGAGGTTCATCAATCAACTCAACCTCACCTATCATGAGGTTTATCAGATCAATCAACCTATAATTGATCCTCACCTATCATGAGGTCAATTATCATCATCCTATCATTGCATCTCACCTATCATGAGATCAATGGACATCTAACCTACCAACATCATCAATCACCATCAACAAAAAGGATGAGATGATTAAACATCATCAAAATCAAGGAGTCTCAATCGGAAAATCATCAAAATTCACCAATGCGTTAGAATATTCTTTCTATGCGCTAAACAACCCAATGCGCTAGAGAAATCCATCATCGCGCTTAAAATGTACCTTCAATGGATTTACTTATGTGCCTAACATTACCACGTACTGAACATCATCCTGGATAAAGCAGCAACAATGTAAGCATATTCCATTTAATCAATGCACTAATCTAATTTCTATGCTTAATTATTCTATGCATTAAAACAACATGATTATGCTTACTCGTCACCTATAACTACATTATCCTATAAAGCAGCATCAGAATCTTTGGTGCTTTAGATTAGTCAATGGGCTATACTACTAATGTATGCACTATTTCAAATTCTAATGAGCTAAAAACATTCTAAACCGAATTCAAACGACAAAGGAGAGAAAAACATAATGCACAAAATACAAGTACTTTTGGGGTACTCACTAGAGGTTCAGACAAGGAATAGCCAGGTTGTTCGATCATTGAACCAAAGGCATGGTAGGATCACCATTCTGGCTTCCAAGTTTTCAATCACTTCCCACTCAAAAAATCAAATTGCAAAATGCACAAATGACCTTTCTAATCAACTTTTTAACCTTTTAAAGGTTAATTAAGTGGCATTTTATGGGGTTATTTTATTTTATTTTTCAAATGGGCCTTAATTAATCAGATTATCACCTGCTGACTTCTACATCATTTTTCGGGAGATAAATCGTTTTTGAAGCATAAAATTTTGAGATCATTATCCAATCATCGCGAAATCATCAAAATTTTCAAAAATTCAAAAAATCCTAAAAATTCCAAAATTCACTGATTTATCTCTCAAGGGGGCAAATATCTGTCAATATCTAAAAATCAACGTTTGGGGCATCGAAAGAAAAAAATTCTCGACATCAATATCGATTTTTTATTTGAAGCAACATGTAAACACATTACTTCAAAGAGGGGAAAAATGTATACACCTAATATCGGTCATGAGATCTAATTAATTAAATACTAGTTATTTAATTAATATTCGACTACGTATAAATAAATTCTCAATTTATTTATATTGTTCATATTTTCTAATTCTTCAAATCTAAAAATCATATTATTCTAATTTAATTAAATAAACAAATTTTCATAAGCTTTTTTATTTAATTAAGTTTCATTAATCCTGGATTAGGAATTCAAGCACATGTCTACAAATTTTCATGCCACCTCACCAAGGTCACATGAAATTAAATAATTCTAATTTTTAAATTAAAATTATTTTCAAACACATGGCTTATTCCTCACACTTCTTCAACCAATTTTCAAACATATGGTCTTTTCTTCCCACACTTTGGTCTTCCATCCATTTGGCATGTTTCCTTTGGTCAAGAGATTCCTCCATCCATTTGGCATGTTGTCTTTGGTCAAGGGGACACCTTCTTGATTCTCTCCATCTCCACCATTCATTCCTTGTTTGAATTTGGACCATTGATCGTTGCCACATCACAAGATGCTTGGAAGAAGCCTATAAATACAACCCTTTTCCATTGTATTTTGCATCCACATTTGAATAGAGTTATCATGCAGGAATATCATTTGAGCATTGGAGCATTTTGAAATCTTATAGTTACATTTCATATCATGTTTTGCATCATAGTTAGATCTTAGAATCACACTTTGCTTCATAGTTGCATTTTATATCACCCTTTGCATCATAGTTTCATTTTAGATTAGCATATTCATAGTTAGCATTTGAGCATATGTAGAATCATCCTAGTTCAATACCATAGTATCGACCTTGAATTATCTAACACCATCATGCATTCATCATAGTATCCATTATCATTTTCATCATATAGTTTCATGTAGGAATTTAATTGGCTTGCATGTTGAATATTATCTTATTTTCTCAAGTGGTCATTTTAACAACCATAGTGCACAAAGAAATATAAGGGCCAAATCGTTTAATAAATCCTTAAGAATAGAGGACAATGTGACATTCTTAAGAGATTTGTTTAGCTGCAAAATAGAGTAGTTTACTTGATTCAAATCTTTGATATAATTCATTTCACTAAGGTTTGTGTTGATTTATTAATTTCCACATTTCACACACACACAATAACATGTGATGGATAATGATGTTTGTGGAGAAGAAATGAGGGATGAGGCTAGTGAAGATTTGAATCACAAGGATAGCCTTATTGGCATGGCTAGAAAGATGAATAATCTTCTCAACAAGATGAATTGAAGATCTAGTTATCAAAGAACATGCCTATAGCAATTGTGAAGAAATTTATGGAATTTTATGTTTGATGAGATGAAAATATTCCAAAACAAGATGGCTAATATAGAAGAGGCAATGAATGATATGGTTAAGTTCACCAATTATATGATGAGGCATATTATCTCAGGAGTTATGATTCTCAAAGTTGAACTCTAGAAATACAAACTAATCCTAGAGGAAGAAAATTTGAATGCTGAGAAAAACAAAAAAGGAATGAGTTTCAAGTTGACACTGGAATTTCCAAGTGGGAAGATAAACTAAAGAATATGTGCAAGGAATGGGAAACCCTAGTTACACACTATAGGGTGTGAAATTTTTGTTTTTTGTTTTCATTTTCTAGTGTTATGTTTTGAGTTATTTTTGGGATACTCTTTTTTTGTCTTTGATTAGTTGTTGTAAGCTAGTCTAGGTTGGCTCTGCCAACCAATCTCTTTTGATATTTTTTCTCGGTTGTTCATATTTTTTCATATGTTGTATCTTTTAAATCTTTTTTGTAAGGTTATGGGACCCTTTTCCTAGCTTATATAATAAAAAATATGCTATCAACTATTATTGGGATCATAAACAAACTACCCCAATTTATGGTATGCCCCCTTTTTAAGTGTGAGTCATAAGAAGACCCTTAGCCTATTATTTAATTTCCCATAGGCTAATGGAGTAGTGCGAGGGAATAACTTAATTTAAGTTGTCCAAAATTAATTTTATGATATATTCATAAAAAATTAAGTTATATTTATTAATAAAAGGGTTGTTTTAAAAAATACAAAAAATGTTGCTAGGTATGGGGTCCAAAAGTAATGTTAATCAAAAGGAATTTTTAGATACTTTTTAAAAATAAAGCTTTAGAGGGGAAAGAAGAAAAAAATCCCTCAAGTTCCTATATAACAATTGAAGCATTGAGAAGGGTTTACCAATCTTAGTTTATTATCAAACCATAGTCTCTTGAAATTGAACATTGTTCATATTTTTTTCTAGGATGAAAACCCTTTGTAAAAGAATGGGTTCAAGGATAAAAATATTTATATTTATTTGAATAAATCTATTCAAGGATTATCAATAAGATAAATGGTTGGAGGTAATTTTGTATTTCTTAGTTGTTAGTGTGTGGTTGTTAATATTTTCAAGCTTTGTTGTGAATTTTTGGTGTGTTATGTATGAGTTTCATATTTGAGATATATATTATCATTTTATTTTCTATAATAAATGATATTGATTTGTTTATGTTCATTTCCAAGGATTCATACAAAGAGTAAGGAATTTTTACTATTATCTTTGTTGGTTATATATTTTCTAATCTACATTGTAGCTCATTTGAGGGTTGAATCATCTAGTTCTTAATAGTTATACTATTCTTTCATTTAGTTGAACCTCTTCCTATTTTTTATTATGTTAAAATGTTTAACAAAGGACCTTACCCTTATAAAATCCAAGAGGCGTAGACAAAATAGGATCACACTAAGAAATCCTCACAATAGCAAAAGAAGCACCTATCAAAAAAAAAGGAACAACTAAATAGAATAAAAATAAAAGAGACTAAACCATATCTTCCTCCTCCAAAATCATTTCATGGTAAGACTAATTAATCCCCAATAGATAGATGATGGCCCAATCATGGGCAAGTCATCCATCTATCTAGACACAATAAGAATTTGATGAACTATCAACATAAGGAAGATCAACCTTAAGGTATCTAACAACAAGGAAAGTGAGACTCTTAGATAGTATTACCAAATAATTGGTAATCCTACTTGAAAAGGTTGGCCAAGTCATCATAATAAATTATAGGAATGCACTTATGGATATTTTTCATAGTTATTAAGCACCTCCATTCCATAAAATTAAGGCCCTCATTGACCAAAATATCAATTATTTTATTTCCTTCCTCGTAGATGTGGGTTATGGATTAGAGAAAAAAAACATTTTCCACACATCCAAAATATAACCCTCAATTCTCAATCTTAGTTTCAATTTTCCCTTGAGAGGGTCTATGATAATTTGGAGTTTACCTCAATCTAAATATTATTAATACCAATAGATAGAACAAGGTTAATTTTGATACATGCAACAACCTCCTCCACTTCATTATTGGTTTTCATTCCAAGGTTGCTTACATAAGTGACAATTATTTCACTCGTATAATTTCTAATATCTCCCCCTAGCTAGTAGCACCAAATTTCCCTTTTGATGTCCCAAAAAATTTAAGTTCCATCCATCCCTCGAGGTAGTTCTTCCAAGTAGTAGCCTTCCTCAAATACTATCTAAAATCTATATTTTATAGCTTTCTTTTAACTCCCCGATATCAATGATCCTATTTTCTTTGGAAAATGGAAAACATAAACAATTTTTTATAATATCAACTTCTATATTTTCTACTATAGACCTATAAATTAATTGGAAGATAAGATCTTCTAAGATAAGTTTCTAAATTTTTAATTATTTTTTTCTTTTTGCACACCCAAAACTTAAGTGCGATGGGACCATATTCTAAATTTCAATGATTAGGTGAAAAAAGGGAGAGGACCATCTCTCCAAGAAATCATCCATCATATTCAACATGATCTAGTTAATCTCGAATTTCCTAAACAAGCTTTCCCATAATTTCCTTGTAAAATCACAATGGAAATAAAAATGATTGACATCTTCAACACTAGAGGAGCATAATATGTAGTTATTAGAAAAATAAAATCCCCTTCGTTGTAAGTTATTTTAAGTAAGAATTTTATTGAACAAGAAAAACCACCTAAAGAAGTTTATTTTTTCTAAGAGTTTTGTGTTTCATATTTTCTTCCATTTCTTGTTTGGGAAGATGGAATCTTGCTAGATAGAATAATATGAAGTGAGAGCAGATTCCCATCTAGTCAAGGGCCCAAAATATTTCATCATTTTTTTATGAAATGGAGGTAGTCTAAAATCTTTAATTCTATTTGAACCATTAAAAATAGAAACTACATAATCTCTAGCAGAAAAATATAGTAGATTTCTCCATTTAGTTATAAGTCCTTCCCTCATTAAGTATTTTTTAAAATAAAATCATAATCTACTAGAAATTTGTCCTAGCTTAAATAAAAGAGGAAAGGAATCAAGAGGTTATTGATCAATCCATTTTCCCTCTCAAAAATCTTATTTAATCTACCCTCTCAATTTCCAATGAATACATATTTCCAAAAAGCTTCTCTTTTATTAGATTATTCTAAATAAGAGAGCCTTTAGGGACTATATCAACATTTAGAAATAGATAAGATCTCTACCTTGAAAATATTTGGCTTTCAAAATAGTCACCTAGTCTTTATTGTCCTTCAAGAAACGCCATCTTATTTTTCTATCAAAACTTTATTGATCTTCTAAATATTTTTTATCCCAAAACATCCACTTCCATTTAGTTTGTAAATCATCTCTCAATTTACTAAAGTCGTCCATTTCTTTCCTCCATTCTTGTCCAAGGGATTTTTAAAAAAACTCTATTTTGTCAATCATATATTTAGGTATCTTGAACAAGAAAAGATAATACATAGGAATGTTCCAAGGGAAACCTTTAGAAGTTAAAATTTCTTGACTTTATTGAGAACTTTCCTTTCCATCTCATAAGTTTCTTTTGAATTATTCCCACAATAATATTCTAATAAAAGGGGTTAATTTTTTTAGTAGTAAGATAGAGTCCCAAGTACATAGTAGGTAATAAAACAATCTTATATTCTAAAATACCTACTAAAATTAGTTGCATTTCATCAAAGGTGTTGAAAAAGTATAAATATCTCTTAATAAATTAGTTTTTTCTCCAAAGGTAATCATATAATCATTCAAGTATTTCCACTTAGAATTTTCATGTATAGAAGACTAACCAAATAGGATGGTATCATCAATAAACTATTGATGGGAGGGACCAATGATGTGATTTTGAATCCATCAAGAGCACAAACAACAATCAATCTAGTGATATTTTTACCTAAAAATTCAACAAAAATAATGAAAATATATGGAGATATGGGTCCCCATTGATACAACCTTCTAATGTTGCTAAAAATACCCCTTGATACTTCTCTTCTTGATGTTATCTTATAAATTTGATAATATATATCATGTTAAAGTGAGCTATATAGCTCAATAATTAGGTCATATTGGTTTTTCTTTAGCTTAGTGATTACTTCCTTGAGTTGTAGTTTTTGTAACTTTATTTTCCTTTAGTTTGGATTTCATTCTTCTATTGATCATATCATTTTTCAAACTACTATTAGGGTTTTAGATAGTTTTACAAGTCTAAAATTTGGCCTTATTTATACTTTTTAGCTAGAAACTACTACAACCACTATATAGTTTGGGTAATATCATATTTCTAGTAATCTATTTATTATTGGCTATTGCATTTTATGTGTTTATTGGTATCAATAATTTTAGTGGATGTGATACTAATATTACCATATCACTATGTGAAATTGTAGTGCTCATGATATATTCCATAAACTAGATGCTTATCCTCTTATTGGTATATATTTTTTTAAGTGTGGAAGGTTAAACCATCATTGATAATATTGAAATATTTTTAATATATAGTTTTAATATTTCTAATGTTAATCTTTCCAGTTCTCCACCAAATTTAGATCTTGTAATTGTTCTAGAAGGCTTGCAACCAGAATAAGAATATTTTTACTTCCAAAATTGTGTAAAAGTTTAAAATATTGAGTTGTGTGGCTTGCCACCAAAAATAATTTTAACTAACCCTTTCTCCATATGATCTCACATTTCCCACATTAGGATCATAGTGATTAAAAGGTGTTAAGGCGTATTGTATTGTCCATTGTCAAATTGTAAATTTTAAAATATTTTCAATTCAAAAAATTATAGTGTTATCAAAGTTGTGATCTTACCAACCCGTTCAAGAAAGATAACCATTTGATGCAAAATAAATCTAATGCACATTAGTGACAAGAATGCAGATACTATCAAAGTGAAAAGAAGAAATTTTATGCTCCAAAATATTACAATGTAGAGATAGAATTCCCTTTTTTAAAATTTTGAGCTAAGAGAAGCCATGGGTGACCAAGATAAGATAGAGGAAATAAAGATGCAACAAACTATTAATAAAAGTCAAAGGAATTATCTAGGGAGTTTCAAAGTTATATCAAAGCTTTTATGTAAAAGATAGCATGGGCATTACAAAAGTTGAATTAGAATTTGGATGCCTCCAAACTAAACTAGAATCATAATGGTGAAGGAAGAAATAAAAAAATAATATTGATGATAACAACAACAATAGAAATATTACTAATCATGCAACCAGGTCCTTTCAACCCAAGTTCTTGTTGGGTGAAAATTATGTAATCATCCTTTCAATAGATTACACAACCTAGATTTCAACCACAACTATGTGAGATATGATCTCTCCTCTCAAAAAGGGGAGGCACCCTTCTTACTGCTAATAGAAGCTATAGTAAAACTAATTAAGTATTTACACAATATACACTACACTTACAAAATGGGGGGGGTGAGTTACATTCATGCTTCTCTCCTTTTTCAAAGAATATTTTTTACAATGCTTCATGGTTGGAAGTTTTGATTCAAGATAACTTTAAAATAAAAATGAGCAATAATGCCAATACCTCTATCTTGTCAAAGCAAAGCGTAGAGATAACAGGTATGATAATAATAAACAAATAAAAGAAAGAGAGAAAAGCTCATGAAGGAACAAAGTTGTTATGTAGCTTTTCAACAATGGATTTGTGAGAATCGTAATGTTTGTTGCATTAGAAGCACAAAGTCTTCTTAGATATAGCAATTCCTCGAGCAACATGAATGATTACAAGCACAAAGTCTTTTAGATCTTTCAACAATAGTATCAAAACATAAACGTAAATTCAAATAAAGAATGTACCACAAAGTTTACACAAATCTATCTGAAGCCCTTCAAATCTCATCTACTAACCACTACCAATAAGATCAATCCAGAAGATTATCCAATCCAACACAAAGTCTAGTATGCAATTCTCTTCTTTATTGATCATATTTTTCATTCACAATCATGAACACAAAGTTTCACAAATCTGCTTCAAAAAGGGCAGCACTTCATTGCAAAATACTAAAGGTAAATATTACAATAGAAATCCCTCTTATTTATAAAAGAGAGGGAAGAGAAAATCTAGGAAATTAGTTGAGTAAAATTAGGGAAGTTAGGTGAGCTAATTTAGGAAAATCTCACCTAACTTTGACTAAGTCAAAATGTAATTCATCTTTGTGAAGCTACATCTCATATATTAGTGTAATTACATTTGCAAAAAAGACATTTAAGATGTCAAAAACTATTTACAAGATGCATAAAGGGAAGCATCAAAAATTATAACACTAGAGATCAAGAATCTTCATGGTTCCTTGCTTGGGCACGGAAATCTTCATACCTCTTCTTGGTCTCTTGCATGAATGTCTCATCTGGACCAATGGTGTAATCCACAATGGTGTGAATCCTGGTGATCAATCTCGTGGCGGACAAGTGAACCTTTTTGCACCTGTCAAGATGCATCTTGAGATTTTCAAGAGTGAGCCTTGTATCACAAATAACATACATAGAGGTCTTCAAAAAAATTTCACTCTCTACTTACTTCATGATGGCTTCTTTGAAGATCTTGGAAAGTTCAGTGGCCGGAAGGAAGATATGGTTTTATTCAAGTAGTTGTCCTGGTAGCTCCTTAATTCCTTTTTCAAGGATAGCACAATGCCCTTCAACATCTTCATGTACTTGGTGGAGGTTTTCTGTAAGATATTTGATTACCTAGATACAATGTTTCAGTGATTCTCTTACTTCTACGTATTTCTCCTTGTTAGGGATCACCCCAACTTCCACCAATTTGTTGAGCTTTTCTTGTTTCATTTGTGGACACAATAATAGGGATTTTTCCATTTATTTGTGCTCTTGGGAAAGAAAACTTTCTTCCTTATCAAACTTTATTTTGAGCTTGGCTATCTGAGTAGCTTTTTCATCCATAGCAACTATAATCTGGGAACCATGTTCTACAATTTCATTAATGAAATCATGTAACACTTTTTCTTTGGAGGAAAAATTCCCAGATTTCTTCACAGTTGGGTCCTCAGCACTTATCATTTCCAACGGTTGTGCATTACTTAAAGATCCTGAAAGTCTCCTCAAAGTAGTGGCATAATGCTCTTCCTTCTGTTTGTACATGTTTCAGGCTTGCTTCATTTTTTCAAGCCTTCCTGCTAGTATATTCAAGGTTACATGTGCATCTTCCTTTTCACTTTCATTCGTGACCTTTCCAAGCTAGGCTCTTGTTACTGTGTAGTCCTCCATATTGAAATCCCCTTCCTCTTGAAGCGGTACGCCAATCTCTACATGCGTATGACCGGCCTTGTCAACATGAAGTCGTGAATATACTTTCACCTTTTTCTTCCCCTTGGATTTTGGAAGGGCCATCTCTTCAAGATCAAGCTCTTCTAGAGAGATCATTTTCTTTTTCTACTTTGATACTTGAGATACCAACCAGGGGGGAAGAGAGGAGGTACAAACTTCTTCGTTGATTGTCAACTCTCTTGTCACTATCACTTCTAAAGGAATGACTGGTATAGTGACAATTGGTGTAGTGTCTATCATAACTACTCCAGTACTTTGCAGATTGAGTTGACCATGCAAGGATTCATCCATGAACCTATTAAATTTAGCTTCTGAAGTGATATCATAGGATGGAGATGACAGGTTGGGAATGGATGATGGAGGGCTCGACAAAATATCAACAGTTTATATTCTTGTCACTGATGGAGGAGTATCAAGTACAGTTGATGTTGTAGGGGTTGTGAAATTTCCACTACCGGTATTGTAGATGTAGGAAGAGGTGATGTAGGAAAAGGTGGTGGAGGAGTGTTTGGATTAGGAGGTGTGTGAGGAACTTTTGAAGTTACGGGCGATGATGTTTGGAAAAGATTTTTGACTACATTCTCATGTGGAGATATGATTTGTTCATTATGTCTAAGTTCTTGTTTATCACCCTCTTTCTCTTCTAACTCTTGTTCACCTTCTTGATCGCCTTCTTGATTTTCAGAGTCTTGTTATTCTACGAAATCTTCTTCCTCATCAGACTTTGCTTCTTTTGAATCTTCTTCTTTAGCAGATTGGTCACTTGAATTTTCTTCTTCTTTAGAATCTATCTCTTCAGAAACAGGCCCTTTTCCTTTGGAGTGAGATGGTTCAGATTTCGTAGTTTCTTCTTCTTGGATGGACCATGTATCATTTTTTCCAACAGTGAATTTAATCCTAGGGCCTCTTTGGGAAGAAGTGGAAATAACCACAGGTTTATCTTTCATGTGGGGTTCATGTTGTCAGCCGACTTCAGCTCCAGATTCCTCTCCTTCTGATTCTATCCTGAAATTTTTCATCTCAAAGCCATGTTTGTGCAACCACTCTGCAGTGTTAGCCAAAATTGGAGCAAGCCTCTCTCTGATGGAGACACTTTCCTTCTTGTACCATTGGATTGCAGGAAAAGGTCGTTTGGAGATTTCATGTTCATCGTAGGCGGTGTTCATGATGTCACCAGGGTCTATGAAAGCCTTTGGTAGGTCAGCAACACCAAGATCCATGATCTGTTGTATGATTAACCTACAATAATCCATTTACGAATAGCCTCTTCATCTCTGCAATCAACCCAGATGTCTTCAAAGCGGTTCTTGTGCTTGTGACCCGTTTTCAACTTCTTTTTTACATTCTAGTAATCAAAATCAAACCTATATCTATAGGTCCATATTGTCATGACTTGCATTTTAGCATAGACCTATTTGGATTTTTGCACACTTTTGATGGTACACCTACCAATCATTAGTGGAAACTTGAATCCCGTTTTGTGAATCCTCATCCGTTCTTTGTGAATTGAATTTAGTTGTCTTCATAATTCTATGAGTATCCACTTGTCTGAGGGATATCTGGGCAACATTTAAGGCACCCAGTGTAGCATCCTACCCTCATGTAAGTAAAATTTGAAAATTGTAAGAATATGCATCTGACTTTACTCACCACTTTGTAGGCTTCATCAGACACTCTTCTTCTCAAGAGTTGGGTCAAAACTGAAAAGAAGAGGTGCAAAGAAAGCATCAGTGACCCTTCTAAAATGATGAAGGCTTTCCTTTAGCTCTAGTTGATAGAAATATTTGTACACAGGTACATACTGTTGGTTCCCTTTTGTAGATAAACCTGAGAATTTCGTCATCATGGTTGTTGCATACACCAAATAAGAATTCATATAGAACTTCAAAGTGGTTGGAACATTTATCAGTTGTTCATGGATTTCATCACTGATCTATTTACCCCAATCAATATGAGCCTTTTGTCTCCTTATGATCTAGATGTATTCATACATCCACTCGTGAAAATGAGATGATCCAAGAAATCCCTTAACTCTACTCAAGAGTGTAATCATGTCCCTGACATCTTCTTTGAAGTCACTTCACGGAAGTCCCTTCAGCCATCTTGAGATAGTATGTTTGGGTTCTTTCAACCATTGACTATTGATCAGGTACTTAGCCTTATTCGGATCTGAATCATAGACTTCCTTCGCTTGTTGTATTGAAATTTCAGTGTATTTTTCCATCTGTGGTACTCTGAAAACAATATCAAAGAAATCAGGGTCAAGTCTCATCATCTCTTGCCCAGAGGAATCAATCACACTTCTACTTTCCCTATTGTAATGGGATGCAACTTGGAGGATGAACTCTATATTGTGTGTAGAAGTAGGGAACATGGATACCAAATGTAGATTATTGTGCACAATGGCTCTCAGGGAGTCTTCAAGAGGATTTTGCTCAATTATTTTTATGAAATCAACAAGGTCTTAATGACCAACCTAGGTGTCCTTTATTTCATTCACCTTTGAAATTACCACTATAGGTGGATAGACACCTTGGTACTTGTACTTCATTTTTCCTTTACCCTTAGAAGATGATTGGGACTTCTTAGCTATCATCTAGGAGCAACTGGATCAAAAAGATGCAACTTCAAGGATCCCTTGACGAGATCTAAAAAGGAACTACAAAGATGGTGAATCAACAAACATTAGACGGAAAAGTAGCATAGGGATGTGTGAAGAAATAAACGATGTTGAGCAAGCATGATACGATCAATGAGGCACAAAAAATGATGTGGGAGCGAAGAAACGGGGTTTGGAGTGAAGATAGAGCAAGTTTGAAGAGTTTTAAGGAAAAACTACCAAAAGTGTAAGAGCGTTGAAAATCAGTGCCCTTCCACTTAGGGAAGTGACTTTAGGTGTAAGGGAACTAAAAATCAGCACCCTTGCACCTAGGATGAAATTTTGGAAAAAATGTGTCAAGGCACTAAAAAACAGCGCCCTGACAATTTCTCTAAAATATTTCATGGCAAGTGCAATAGTGGGTTTGTTTAGCACTTGGGCATTTAGAGAGAAGACCACTCCAATGTAGGAGCGGTGATTTTCACCGCTCCTACACTAGGAGTTAGTGAAAAAACACTTGAGTGGGAGATCAGGTTTATTCAAAGCCATTACACTTGTTTGCCATTTTGAAATACAATGAAACCTCTTCATTTTTTGAATGTTGTAGATTTGAAATTTCCCCATGTGAAACACATGCATGGAAAGAAAGAAATCCAAAGAAAAACGAAGTCCATTACACTTTTATTCAACCTAAGACATAAAAAATGTTCATTAACAATTAAAAATACCTAACGAACGAGTGTAGAGAAAAATGTGAGGCACCAAGAATGCAGAGAAGGGTTTTGACATGGAGGCGAATGAAGAACACGAAAATAAAGGGAGGATTCAAAAATATAAAATAGAAAATGTGGGAACAAGAATGAAACAAAAACCTAAGAGACTGATCAAAAGCGAAGGAAAAGAAGAAACACCACGAAGAGTAAAAATGACATACCTTGCAAAACGTGAGATCTGAACTAAAAAAGCAAAGAGATCCTTTAAAATGCAAGTTTGCAGTGGTGTAGGAGTTTCCAGCTCGATGAAGAATGGGAGAATGGTGACAAGAATGAAAAAGAAATAACCTAAAATCACTTTTAAGTGATTTGTAAGTGAAATAGAAGAACAAAAATTCGCACATTTAATTAAGGCATGTTAAGTGGAGGAAATTGGAAAAAGTGAAAAACGTTGAAAAATCACCGCCCAGCCTTTAAAATGGTTAAGTATGGAGACTTGGTGCACAATCGTTGAAAATCAGCAGTTGTGCACCAAACATGATTTTCACTAAAGTGCATAGGCGTTGAATTTTAGCGCCTTTGCACTTTTCACACTTAGAAAAATTTCTAACATGTAAGAGCATTGTTTTTTGGAGCTCTTGCACTTTTCACAATTTTCACTAAGTATAAACATTGAGAATACGTGAAGATATTTGTTTTGAAGGTCTTCAATAGGAAAATGCAGAGGGACACTCAAACGGACCGTTTGAGACTTTGGAACAAATTTCGAGGTGGATTGAAAATCACCTCATTTTGTGTGCTTGAACATCATGAACCTATGAAATGGACAAGTTTCGTAGGGGGGTTATCCGTGGAACGAGCGCTACTAGATTCCATGATAACAGTTGGCTCCTATTGGGGATCTTCCTTCAACCGTTCTTTGAAATGAATGAAGGGAGAATAACTCTAGAATTCAAGTGCCTTTATCCATCCATTGGGCTTGGAGTCAGGCGACAACGACAACACGACTTAAAACAAAAAGATACAAAGGACTAAAAATATTTACATTTGAACGCCTATCAATTTACTGTGTATAGTGTTTGAGGTGTTTCCCACTATGAGGAAGGGAAAACGGTGTCCCATCTCCATATGCTAATAGGAAACTATTATCACCATGCAGCTGGTGAACTCGGATAGGTCTTGTCCACAATGAATCAAATTTTCTGTGCATACCTGTTGGTTCTCTTCGTTTGTCCCATAGGAGAACAAGATCACCGGTTTGAAAATATTGAGACTTGACTTTCTTGTCGAAAAGATTCTTTACTTGGTCCTAGTGTTCTGCAATGTGGTCAAACACTTGAACTTGACTCTCTTCCAATTCAAAGAGATACATAATACACTTATCAACAAAGTTATCAAAAGTCTCCTCCTCAATGGCCTTAGCCAATTTGAGGACTGGAAGTTCCAAGGTTATGGGAATCTCGGCATTTAACCCATACAAGAGTTGAAAGGGAGACATACCGATTGCTCGTTTCGGAGTTATCCTGTCTACCCACAAAGCATCATACAAAGCTTTGTGCCACAAACGTTGATTCTCATCCACCAACTTGTGGATGATAGTCACCAGATTTTTGTTGCTTGATTCGGCCTGGCCATTACCTTGTGGGTAATAATCAGAAGAATGTGACAAATTTATGTCGTGCTCAAAATAGAACTCAATGATCTCATTTGACAAGAAGGAAGAAGCGTTGTCAGCAACAATTTTGTTCGGCATGCCAAACCTAGAAATGATGTTTTCTTTTAAGAAACTGTACACCACTTCAGAAGTAGCATGCTTAGTAGGAATTGCTTCCACCCACTTGGTGAAATAATTAGTCACAGTTAGGACATAAATATGTCCTACACTTGATGATGGATTAACTGCATCGATGAAGTCAATTCCCCATTGCTGGAAAGGTTCCTCAATAACATCTGGTTTTAGGGGTAAGGCTTCCAACTTCGGCTTTCCTATAAACTGTTAGCACAGCTCACACTTACGCACCCAAGAGTACATATCTTGAAAGAGTGTGGGCCAATAGTACTTAGCTCTTAGGATTGTTTGAGTGGTTACTAGTGTCGAGAAGTGTCCTCCACATGCCAAATCATGGTATGACTTCAATAGTCTTTGATGTTGTTCTTTATCAAAACATCGCAAAAAAATACCATCCATTGCACGCTTGTCTAGGCCATTGTCCCATAAGACAAAGTTTGTTGATTTTAGCTTGATGGTTCTTTTTTCCTTTGAGGTCAAATGATCAGGAAATTCCATGTATGTTAGGAAATGGGTGATGTTGGAATACCATTCCTTGGTGGTGTTGATGAACAACACCATTGAAATTTCACTTGAATCTACCTCTTCGTTATCTGAAACTTCATCTTCTGAAATTTCTTCATCAAGATTATTTTCAGTGATAAGCTGACACATCCCACGCCCACGTATCAACTTGGTAGGTTTTATTTCCATGTCATATTCCTAAATCTTGGCAATCCAATTGCCTCTTTTCATTCCAAATTCATGTTGTGGTAAGATGGACTTAACAATTGAGTTTGAGACTAGAACTTTGACATGACTATTAAGAATATAGAACCAAAGATGATTAACAGCTTTGACCACAGCAAAATCATGTTTTTCCATCTGAGAATATTTTAGTTCATAGTTCTTTAGAGGGAAACTCATGAATGCAATAGGAGATTCAAATCCCTCACTGTTTTCTTGCACAATAATTGTCAAAAGTGTATGCTCGGAAGCATAATTGTACATGATGAATTATTTAGTGTAGTTAGGGTAGACCAACACAAATGCATGAGAAATGGCCTCCTTGATTTCATCGAACATAGATTTCTCTTCTATCATCCAATCAAAAGTGGTATTACCTTTCATCATATTTACAATATGATGAGTCTTTTCTGCAAATTTTGGAAGGAACCTTCGCGGAAAGTTTACCTTGCCAAAGAAGGAATGGACAGCCTTCTTGCTTGATGGAAAGGTAAGAGATTTAATGCTATTGACTCTCTTTGATGCAATATTGATTCCCTCTGTGGACACAACATGACCAAGGATTTTACCTTCTGTAACCCCAAAAATTGACTTTTTTGGGTTCAAGGAAATACCATGATGTCGGCATCTCTCCAAGATTTTCCTTAGATGGTAAAAGTGTTCATGACGCTTTTTAGAGAACACTGTGAGATCATCAAGATACACCACGATAAACTTACCCATCACATCATGAAAATCCAAGTCCATAGCATGTTGGAACATGGCACCAGCATTGATCAAACCAAAAGGCATCCTACGATACGCAAAGGTACCCCATGGCATTGTGAAGGTTGTCTTGTGTTGATCACTTGAATTAACTTTAATCTAATTGTAACCAAAGAAATCGTCTAGCATGAAGAGCATTTCGGATCTGTTCATGTTTTGTAGGACTTGGTCCATCACTGGAAGAGGATAATTGTCTTTGAGTGACAACTGGTTCAGATTTCTAATATCCACACAAATACGGATTTCTCCATTTTTCTTACGAATAGGAACAGTATTTTCTATCCATGTTGAATGATGGATAGGGAATATTCTTCGGGCATTCAACTTTTTTGAACTTCCACAAGGATTGTTCTAGAGATATTTGGGTTGTACTGCCTTTGATTTTGTTTGTAAGGCAATGCTCCAACTTTGAGAGGAATATCGTGTTGCACCTCCTTTGGCTAAAAGGATTTCAGATCTTCATATGAATATGCTAAAACATCCATATATTCTTGTAACAACTGGGCAAACTATTTCCTTTCTTCAACCGTGCAACACTTACCCCATGTTCACCATCTTAGGATTTTCTTCAGTTCCTAAGTTGATTTTTTCCACTTCATTAGATGAATCAGAATCTAAGAGTTACTGCTTGACATAGCGATCATGCTTATCAAAAAGTTTCTCCAAAGATACTAATCCCTTGGGAATTTTATTCCCTCTAAGCTACAAGTATTCTTCACCCGTACTGGGATCCATATTAGACACAGATTCTCGATGTGGAGAATCACTTCCTTCAAAGTACAATTCATTGAAATTCTCTACTTTCTCCAAAAAGGAAACAATTTGATGATCATCATTGAAAATCTGCCAGTTCTCTAAATTATCAAGAACAATTGGGCAGAAAACTAATTCAATGGTGTAGGTGGAACCTTGAAAGTCTTTATGTGGTATCAAGAGCATGGCTAAAACTGCTAAGGAATCAGCTCTATTATTATATTCTCTTGGAACTACAGTTATATCAAAAGCCTCAAATTCCTCAATGGAATCCCAAACAAGATTGTGATAATTCCTAAGTCTATCATTTTTTGTTTGGTACAAATTTCTTACCTGGCATACTATCAATTCGACATCACCTTGTGCATGAATATTTTGTATACCCTTCCTTAGTGCAACTTGCATTCCTAATAACAAAGCTTCATATTCAACAGTGTTATTAGTGTTATCAAATTGTAATTTGAAAGAGAAAGGGAAAAAAATTCTTGTAGGGGAAATGAAAACCATTCCTACTTTGGAACTAGTGGAAGAACAGCTACCATCAAACTCAAGTAACCAAACACCATTTGGGTCACCAAGGCTGACAACATCAAAATCTGAAGATTCATCATCTGATGAAGATTCATGATCAGAGATAGACAAATCACCTGATGATGATTCATTTGAAGTTAAGGAAGCATCATCACTCTCCAACTCATGTCTAGTCAAGGATTCACTAACCTATTCTGTTTGTAGATAGTAAGTTCCCACACCTGAAAACTCAAATAGGATCTAAACTCTTGGGTCATCTGATTGGGTTACTGAAAACTTTGACTCCTTTTCAGGAATCAATTTTTGCATCACACTTTTTACCAGTATTCTGGCTTTAGACATGTCCATGCTTAGTTCTCCTCCAAAATCTTTATAGAAATTGCATCCGAGGAGAATTCTGTAAGATGTTGGTATATCAACTACAAGAACCATCATTTTTATCTTCTTCTTTGGGTATGCAGTGAATGCATACTGCGCATCTTTGATCTGATTGATCAAGGGCACTTGTTTGTTCTCCATGGAGAAACAACAGTTGAAGGTTTTGGTCAGATCTAGACCTAAGGAAGTAGCTACCTTGGAAAGCATCACATTATCAGATGCACCAGAGTCTATAACACAGTTGCTTAGCTTACAGTCATTGACAAGTAGGGAGATGAAAAATGGATCAATGCATCTGGAGGTTGTTGGAGGGTTGGACACAAAGTTACTCTATGGCATTTTGGGCTTAGGAGAAACAGGAACATTAGGAGGTGTATCCTAACTTGGGGTAATTCCTTTGTCTTGGACGAACTTGACGAGCCTATCAAATTGGTCGGGATTGGCTTTGAGGTACTCATCCTCAGACATTTGGACCTTGGTTTTCTTGGCATGGTCGATAATGTCAAAATCCTGGAAAGAATTTTATAAGCTAGAAGTAGTAACTTCACTGATTGGTTTGATAAAAGGCACATTGTTCTTTGGACCAAGAGGATTAGCTTTAGGAATAGCATGACTTGATGAAGAGGGATGAGGTACACTTACTTGTGGGTTTGTTTCTTTCTTGGGTTGCCAAGGGAGAGGAGATCCTCTTTTGGCAATTGTAACTGGTAGTTTCTCCTTTACTGGTGGAGTAGCAACTTGAGCTTTATCAAGTTGATTATGTTGGTGTCACATAAAAATAGCATAAGTATTTGTCACTAAGTCATCTTCATCATCTTCATTTTCCATTTTCAAGTAGCTAATCTTGGATTTTCCAACCTATTCCATTTCTTCTTCTTGGAAGAGATTGACATTTTCTTCTTCAGGATAATCTAGTTGTGCATAATCGTCTTGTTCAACCCCATAATACCCCGTTGCATTATTAGCGGGTGGGGCTTCTAGAGCAAGCCTTTCTTGGGGTGCTAAGATACAATTTTGATTTCTATTTCCAGTATAATTGGAAAAATTCCTCCTTGGGATGTCCTTATAGTTGTTGTTGTTAGAAACCTACTTCTTCAAAGACAAGACTTCATTTTCCAGCCTTTGGACCATGGGATCTATAAATTTGGAGTCAGAATTGGGATTATTAGCATTGGATGCTAAAGATCCTGATGCTTGCATCCTTTTGTTGGTGTCAGTGTTCGTCCTTATCTCTCCAGCAAGGATCATATCATCTTCAAGACTGGTGGCCAATTGCTGAGTTGCTTCAACATTGGCAAGATTTTCCCTACGTAAGAAGAAACTTAATTTGGGGAGTTGAGTGTTGATGAAGAAGCACTTCAATTTGTGATCTATGGGTCTTGCATCATTTGGGATCTATGTCACTAGCTTGTTGAATTTACCTATGAACTCACGCATGGGTTCATGAGCCTCTTTCTACAGGGTCGTGAGTTGCACCAAAAAAGCATGTGAATCTTCAGTAGGTTTGAATCTTTCTTCAAACTTTGTGCAAAGAGTGGCCTAGTTGGTGACTGAAGCATTTGGAAGAGTATAGAATCATTCGGCTACAACCCCTTGGAGGGATTTTATGAACAATCTTACATAAACGTCTTCATGCTCTATGCCGAGAACACCACAAACGGTGTAGAAGGCATAGATGTGTTCATCAGGATGTTGTTTGTTGTCACCTTGAAACTTTGGGATATGCTTTCTCAAAACACGTGGAAGCTCATGCAAAGGTGCGGCCAAACGGAAGGGACCAAAGGCATTTCCCCACGGTCCTGCAGGTGGTGCAACCATGACTGGTTGCACAACAGGTACCCGAACTGGACACCTATGGTGAATAGACCAAACACTTGGGAGAGGAGATCTTTGGCTTCACGAAGGCTAGCTCACAACATGTTGCAATGGTGACCTTACTCGTGGAGAAGTGAATGGAAAATTACGTTGCAACAACTCTTCGAAAAGTGGATCTGCTACTCCTTGAGCCCTCAATCCTCATGTATATATTCGGTTTGCCAGAATGTAGATCTAAACAAGATGGATATTAAAATAACAATAAGAAACTAGAAAACTTATTCACTTCAATCAAAAGTGTGAGGCTCATATTGTGTGTCTCGTTCCCCAGTGGAGTCACCAAAAAACTGTTGGGTGAAAATTATGTAATCATCTTTTTAATTGATTACACAACCTAGATTTCAACCACAGTTGTGTGAGATATGTTCTCTCCTATCATAAAGGAGAGGTGCCCTTCTTACTACTAATAGAAGCTGCAGTAAAACTAATCAATTATTTACACAATATACACTACAATTATGAAATGGGGGGGTGTGTTACATTCATGCTTCTCTCCTTTTTCAGAGAAGATGTTCTACAATGCTTCACGGTTGGAAGTTCTAATACAAGATAAATTTAAACTAAAAACGAGTAGTAATGCCAATACCTCTATCTTGTCAAAGCAAAGCATAGAGATACCAGGTATGATAATAATAAACAAATAAAACAAAGAGAGAAAATATCACGAAGGCACAAAGTCATTTCATAGAATTTCAACAATGGATCTGTGAGAATCGTAACATTTGTTACATTAGAAGCACAAAGTCTTATTAGATACAAAAATTCCTTGAACAACATGAACGATTAGAAGCACAAAGTCTTGTAGATCTTTCAACAATAGTATTCAAACATAAACGTAAATTCAAATGAAGAATGTAACACAAAGTCTACACAAATCTATTTGAAGCCCTTCAAATCTCATCTACTAACCACTACCAATAAGATCAATCCACAAGATTATCCAATCCAACACAAAGTCTAGTATGCAATTCTCTTCTTTATTGATCAGATTTTTCAGTCACAATCATGAACACAAAGTTTCACAAATTTCCTTCAAAAAGGGCAGCACTTCGTTGCAAAATACTAAAGGTAAAGATTACAATAGAAATCCCTCTTATTTATAAAAGAGAGGAAAGATAAAATCTAGGAAATCAATTGAGTAAAATTAGGGAATTTAGATGAGCTAATTTAGGAAAATCTCACCTAACTTTGACTAAGTCAAAATGCAATTCATCTTCGTGTAACTACATCTCAGATATTAGTGTAAGTAAATTTGCAGAAAAGACATTTAATATGTCAAAAACTATTTACAAGATGCATAAAAGGAAGCATCAAAAATTCTAACACTAGAGATCAAGAATTTTCATGGTTCCTTGCTTGGGCATGAAAGTCTTCATACATATTCTTGGTCTCCTGCATGAATGTCTCATCTAGACCAATGGTGTAATTCATAATGGTGTGAATCCTAGTAATCGATCTCATGGCGGATGAGTGAACCATTTTGCACCTGTCAAGATGCGTCTTGAGGTTGTCAAGAGTGAGCCTTGTATCATAAATAACATGCATAGAGGTCTTCAAAAAGTATGCACTCTCTACTTGCTTCATGATGGTTTCTTTGAAGATCTTAGAAATTTCAATGGCCAGAAGGAAGATATGGTTTTCTTTAAGGAGTTGTCCTAGTAACTTCTTAATTCCTTTTTCAAGGATAGCACAATGCCCTTCAACATCTTTTTGTACTTGGTGGTCTTTTGTAAGATATTTGATTACCTAGATATGGTGTTTCAATGATTCTCTTACTTCTACGCATTTATCCTTGTCAGGGATCACCCCAACTTCCACCAATTTGTTGAGCTTTTCCTGTTTCATTTGTGACCATAATAACAAGCATTTTCCATTTTTTTGTGCTCTTGGGAAATAACACTTTCTTCCTTATCAAGCTCTGTTTTGAGCTTGGCTATCTAAGTAGCTTCTTCATCCATAGCAACTATAATCTGGGAACCATGTTCTACAATTTCATTAATGAAATCATATAACACTTTTCCTTTGGTGGAAAACTTCTCAATTTTCTTCACAACTGGGTTCTCAACACTTATCATTGCCAATGGTTATGCATTACTTGAAGATCCTGCAAGTCTCCTTAAAACAGTGGCATCATGCTTTGCCTTCTATTTGTAAATTTTTTAGGCTTGCTCCATTTTGTCAAGCCTTCCTGCCAGTATATCCAAGGTTACCTGTGCATCTTCCTTTGCACTTTCATTCATGATGTTGCCAAGCTGGACTCTTGTTACTGTGTACTCCTCCATATTGGCATCCCCTTCCTCTTGAGGTAGTACACCAATCTCTGAATACTTATGACTGGCCTTGTCAACATCAAGCCATGAATACACTTTCACCTTTTTCTTCCCCTTGGCTTTTGGAGGGACTATCTCTTCAAGATCGATCTCTTCTGGAGAGATCATTTTCTTTTTTTGCTTCAATACTTGAGATACCAACCAGGGGGGAAGAGAGGAGGTACGAACTTCTTGGTTGACTATCAACTCTCTTGTCACTACCACTTCTGAAGGAATGACTAGTATAGTAACAAATAGCGTAGTTTCTGTCATAACTACTCCAGTAATTTGTACATTATGTTTACCATGCAAGGATTCATCCATGAACCTATTGAATTCAACTTCTAAAGTGATATCATAGGATGGAGATGACAGGCTGGGAATGGATGATGGAGGGCTCAACAAAATATCAACCATTTGTATACTTGTCACTAATGGAGGAGTATCAAGTACAGTTCATGTTGCAGGGGGTTGTGAAATGTCCACTACGAGTATTTTAGATGTAGGAAGAGGTGATGTAGGAAAAGGTGGTGGAGGAGTGTTTGGATTCAGAGGTGTGTGAGGAATGTTTGAAGTTACAGGCGATGATGTCTGGGGAAGATCTTTGACTACATTCTCATGTGGAGATATAGTTTGTTCTTCATCATGCCTGAGTTCCTTTTTATCACCCTCTTGCTCTTTTGACTCTTTTTCACCTTCTTGATTGCCTTCTTGATTTTTTAGACTCTTGTTCTTCTACGAAATCTTCTTCCTCATCAGATTCTACTTCTTCTAAATCTTCTTCTTTAGCAGATTAGTCACTTGAATTTTTTTCTTCTTCGCAATCTAGCTCTTTGAAAACATGCCCTTTTCCTTTGGAGCGAGATGGTTCACATTTTGTAGTTTCTTCTTCTTGGATGGCCCGTGTATCATTTTTTCCAACAATGGAACTTAATCCTAGGGCCTCTTCGGGAAGAAATGGGAATAACCACAAGTTTATCTTTCATGCAAGGTTCCTGTTGTCGGTTGGCTTCAACTCCATATTCCTCTCCTTCCGATTCTATCCTAAAAATTTTCATCTTGAAGCTATGATTGTGTAACCACTCTACAATGTTAGCCAAAATTGGAGCAAGCCTCTCTCTGATGGAGACAGTTTCCTTCTTGGACCATTGGATTGCAGGAAAAGGTTTTTGGAGATTTCATATTCATTGTAGGCAACGTTCATGATGTCACCAAGGTCTACAAAAGCCTCTAGTAGGTCAGAAACTCCAAGATCCCTAATCTAATGTACAGTTAACCTGCAATAATCCATTTTACTGATAGCCTCTTCATCTCTGCAATTAGCCCAAATGTCTTCAAAGCGGTACTTGTGCTTGTGACCCATTTTCAACTTCTTTTTTACATTCTATTAATCAAAGTCAAACCTATATTTATATGTCCTCATTGTCATGACCTACATTTCAACATAGACCGATTTGACTTTTTGCACACTTTTGATGGTATACCTACCAATCGTCAATGGAAACTTGAATCCCAGTTTGTGAATCCTCATTCATTCTTTGTGAACTAAAATCAGCTGTCTACATAATTCCATGAGTATCTACTTGTCTGAGGGATATTTGGGAAACATGTAAGGGCACCCATTGTAGCATCCTACCCTCATGTAAGTAAAAGTTGTAAATTGTAAGAATATACATCCAACTTTACTCACCACTTTGTAGGCTTCATCAAACACTCTCTTCTTCTCGAGAGTTGGGTCAAAACTAAAAAGCATAGGTGCTAAGAAAGCATTGGTGACCCTTTTGAAATGATGAAGGCTTTCCTTTAATTCCAATTGATAGAAATATTTGTACACAGGTACAAAATTTTAGTTACCTTTCGTAGATAAACCCAAGAATTGCCTCATCATGGTTGTTGCATACACCAGATAAGAAGTCATATAGAACTTCAAAGTGGTTGGCACATTTATCAGTTGTTCATGGATTTCATCACTGATCTATTTTCCCCAATCAATATGAGCCTTTTGTCTCCTTATGATCTAGATGTATTCATACATCCACTCATGAAAATGAGATGATTCAGGCAGTCCCTTAACTTTGCTCAAGAGTGTAATCATGTCCCTGATATCTTCTTTGAAGTCACTTTGTGGAATTCCCTTTAGCCATCTTGAGATAGTATGTCTGGGTTCTTTCAACCATTGACTATTGATCAGGTACTTAGCCTTATTGGGATCTGAGTCATAGACTTCCTGCGCTTGTTGTATTGAAATTTTAGTGTATTTTTCCATCTGTGGGACTCTAAAAAGAATATCAAAGAAATCAGGTTCAAGTCTCATCATCTCTTGCCCAGAGGAATCAATCACACTTCTGCTTTCCTTGATATAATGGGATGCAACTTGGAGGAAAAACTTTGTATTATGTGCAAAAGTAGGGAACGTGGATACCAGATGTAGATTACTATGCACAATGGCTCTCAAGGAGTCTTCAAGAGGCTTTTGCTCAGTTCTTTTTATGAAATCAACAAGGTCTTGATGACCAACCTCGGTGTCCTTTATTTCATTCACCTTTGAAATTACCACTGTAGGCAGATAAACACCTTGGTACTTGTATTTCATTTTTCCTTTAGCCTTAGAAGATTATTGGAGATTCTTGGTTGTCATCTAGGAGCAACTAGATCAAAAAGATGTAACTTCAAGGATCCCTTGACGAGATCTGAAAAGGAACTACAAAGATGGTGAATCAAAAAACATTACACAAAAAAGTAGCATTGGGATGTGTGAAGCGAGAAATGATGTTGAGCGAGTGTGATACAAGCAATGAGGCACAGAAAATGATGTGGGTGCAAAGAAATGGGGTTCAAAGCGAAGATAGAGCAAGTTTGAAGAGTTTTAAGGCAAAACTGCCAAAAGTGTAAGGGCGCTGAAAAATCAGCACCCTTGCACTTAGGGAAGTGACTTCAGGTTCAAGGGCATTGGAAATCAACGCCCTTGCACCTAGGATGAAAGTTTGGAAAAATTGTGTCAAGGCGCTGAAAAATAGCGCCCTAACACTTTGTCTCTAAAATATTTCATGGCAAGTGCAATAGTGGGTTTGTTTAGCGCTTGGGAATTTAGAGAGAAGACCACTCCAGTGTAGGAGCAGTGATTTTCACCGCTCCTGCACTATGAGTTAGTGAAAAAACACTTGAGTGGGAGATCAGGTTTATTCAAAGCCATTACACTTGTGTGTCATTTTGAAATACAATGAAACCTCTTCATTTTCTGAATGTTGTAGATTCAAAATTTCACCATGTGAAAGACATGTGTGGAAAGAAATAAAGCCAAAGAAAAACGAAGGCCATTGCACTTTTATTCGACCTAAGACATATAAACAATGTTCATTAACAATTAAAAATAAAACCCTAACCAACAAGTGTAGAGAAAAACGTGGGGTGTGAAGAATTCAGAGAAGGGTTTTGACATGGAAGCGAATGAAGAACACAAAAATGAAGGGAGGATTCAAAAATATAAAATAGAAAACATGGGAACAAGAATGAAACAAAAACCTAAGAGATTGATCAAAAGTGAAGGAAAAGAAGAAACGCCACGAAGAGTAAAAATGACATACCTTGCAAAACGTGAGATCTGAACTAAAAAAGCAAAGAGATCCTTTAAAACGCGAGTTTGCAATGGCGTAGGAGTTTCCAGCTCGATGAAGAATGGGAGAATGGCGAAAAGAATGAAAAATAAATTACCTAAAATCACTTTTAAGTGATTTGTAAGTGAAATAGAAGAACAAAAAGTCATGCATTTAATTAAGGCATGTTAAGTGGAGGAAACTGGAAAAAGTGCAAAACGTTGAAAAATCAGCACTTAGCCTTTAAAATGGTTATGGAGACTTGGTGCACAAGCATTGAAAATCAGCACTTGTGCACCAAACATGATTTTCACTAAAGTGCATAGGCGCTGAATTTTAGCGCCTTTGCACTTTTCACACTTAGAAAAATTTCTAACATGTAAGAGTATTGTTTTTTGGAGCTCTTGCACTTTTCGCAAGTTTCACTAAGTATAAACATTGAGAGTACGCAAAGATATTTGTTTCGAAGGTCTTTGATAGGTGAACACAGAGGGACACTCAAACGAACCATTTGATACTTTGGAATGATTTATGAGGTGGATTGAAAATTGCCTCATTTTGCGTGCTTGAACATGAACAACCTATGAAACAGACAAGTTTCGTAGGGGGTTATCTATGGAACAAGCACTGCTAGATTCCATGATAACAACTCTCCAAAAGAGAAGAAGTACATGGGGGAGAAGAATAGTAGCTAAATTAGAATAATGGAGACAATTTTATAGATTACCTACATAAGTAGGACCATTGATAGATTTGATAAGGACCCTAAGATTTATTTCAAGGAATCAACCTAGTTGAATAAGTATATATTAGTTTATAATTATATGCAAAGTTCCAAAGGCTATCTATTGTAGATATTGATGTCTCTAAAAGGAGACTTATTATTCTATTCATAGAAGGTTTTATCAAGCCCCTCAAAGTTTGGGTGGAAGCCTTTGATCTACCCTCATTTCAAGATGAAATTAAAAGAGATATAAACATGGAACCCTCCATTCAAAAAAGAAATTTTTGTTCCAAGGCACCATAAGAAAAATGACATAAGAACCCAATTAAGGAGTGGCTAATGAAAGAAAATAAAGAATAAGAAACCAAGAATAATCTTTCAAGGAAGAAGATATGTTTTTCCTATAAGGGACCCTAAGAACCATGCCATAAATGTCTTAGTTGAAGATAATTCCACTAATTTGAGCTTGTTTCAAATGAAGAATGTGGACAAGAAGAACCTAAGCAAAAAAGTGAAAAAGAGGGAGATGAGACTAAATTTGAGAGGAAATAATAAGATGTTATTTCAAGAGGTAACTTTTCTACATTGTCGAGTACTCCTCAATATAACCCCTTTAGAGTTTGATGAATTCTTCATGGGAAGAGGATTATAGTTTTAGTTGCTAGTAGAGTGGCCCATAATTTTATTCATGAATGTTTGGTGTTTAAAAAAATCCGAGGAAGAATAATCTAAGGATTTTAATGTGATATTGATTGATGGATTTACCACTCCTTGCATGAAGAAAAAATCCTAATTGATCCTCTCCTTGGGAAATCATAAAGTGAAAACTAAATTTTATGTCATTGGCTTTAGAGATATTGGTTACAATTCCCTTGGTAAATTAACCATGGAACTAAAATTTATATGTTTATGGGAAGAATTTAACGCTCTAAGGAATCTCAAATGGGATCCTACAATTATTTTCAAAAAATAATGCAGAGAAATTTTCACCATGGTAAAGTTGCTTGGCCACCCAATGTCTAATTGTTGAATGAACAAGACAACTGAGAGGGGGGGTGAATCAGTTGTAGAAAATTAAAAAATCAAAACCCTCAACAATAATCAAATACACATGCATTCATTAAACCCATATTTTGTTAATATGATTAAACATGAAATGCAAATAACAAAAACTGAAATAAAAACACCATACACAAGAGAAAAAATTTATATGGAAAACCCAATGAGGGAAAAACCACAGTGAGGATTAGCTCACAATATAAGTAATTGCAAAATCGATACAAGGGATCACTACCAAAATAGGACACACTATCCAAAAAGGCTCACTGCCAGGGCTCACTACCACAAAAATAACACAAGAAGATAGAATAGAAATGTTACACAGAGAAAAAATTCTCAGTGCAACAAGGAATCCACCACAAATGCTCCAACACTTTCGTGTCCTTGCATGAAATATTTCGGACAACTTCAACTCACTGCCTTTAGGAATCCAACACTTGAATTTTGCACTGCTCTACTCAAATTTTCATCACACATATCACTCACATCGATCTCACATCTATCTTATCTTTCTCTTAATTCTCTCTTTCATCTCACAACATCACCACTCTTATATATATCAACCTCAACCTCAAAAACCTTCTCCAAGGTCGACAACTATCCGTTACACTTACAAATTCAAAATAGGTCGGCACCAAAACATTCCCATGATGGATAGGAATGAAGGTGACCCATATAAATCCTTAATTAGGGCTCAATAGATCCTAACACATCTCAACATGCTTTCACAAGTTTTGCATTTAGTGCTAACACAAGTTTGTCTAATACCCATGCTAAACACCATAAAAATTAAGTACATGCTTCCTAAGATCAATTCAAAACTTTCGGAAAACAAAATTCACTTGAACACGATCTAGAATAATCTTCAAATCACCTAAGATCCATCAAACACTTCATCTAAACCTGCATCATACAAATACTTCATCCCAGAACATACAGTCAACCTTATTCGCACACTGACGAGTGAAACACACACTTTATTGTACCAAATCAAGTAAAACCTTGAATACTAAAAGATAAAAGAATTATAAGAAACTTCCCAAATCAGAACAACTTGAAGCCAAATTGTGGAGAAACGCAAAGAAAGTAAATTTCTCCTAGGCCAAAAAAAAACATCACTGAAAAACTAGTTCACACACCGGTGAAAATATCTCACTTTGTACAATGATCCAGAAACCAAAATTCTGAATATAGCAACCTCTAACGGCCTTAAACAACATATCAAATCCGCACAGGCATAGCATCAACATAGAAGAAACATGAAGCACATCTCATAGCAAATTCTAAACACATGCATAACATTGTTTACTCTATTTATCAAATTTTCTCAAAAGCAGTTGGAAACCAAGTACGAGAGACATCATCTCAACTCATTACCTCACTCCAACTCATCTTCAATCATTGCAACAAAAAGATAGCTCCATGTACTCATAACACTTCATCAATATCTCAACTACACATTCACAACCTGCAACATCTTGTTCTCCTCTTTTTCATAATTTTCTCAATATCCTCGACATCTCACTACAACAAATCCCTATAATTTGCTTTGTTTTTCACTTCCACCCACTGTTTTAATGTATTTTTTGGAAAAATTTTGAAAACGTTGGTGTTATTTATCAAGATGGCACAATTTTTGGCATTTATTGCGCCAATTAGTACAATTCGGCGCTAATTTAGGTGCTAATTAGCACCTAAAGTAATGTCATCTTTAGCGTCGATATTAGCTTCGAGTGTAGCACCACTTTTAGCTCTGACTTTAGCTTTGAGTTTAGCTTCAGGTTTAGCGTCGGTTTAGACACGCCTATGTCAAAGAGACTTATTTATATGTCTCATTGACGATGTAAAACAATGAAATGTGAACAAGATACAGGCATATCAAGGAGAGAATCACTTATGTCACATCGACAAGGTATATCTACAAGTGCTCGAAGAAACACAACTCTTGGATATAATGAAATAATGTTGATGAGACATTGAGATATTGGTAAGACAAATAAGATTGTCTCATTCACACTCTTCAAGTAATGATCAAAAGCATACACCACTATACCACCGAGAAGGTGAACAACATATGTGATAGAGTAGTATAAACCGCAACCCCACGACAAGAATCCTTGAGCAAGGTGGTAGTGCAGTAAACAACACAAGGGAAGGGAAAAACACTGCTATACCACAGCGATAATCACAAGTATCCTTGACATTCCAAAGTTACACCAATATATAAAGAAATACTGCCAAAGGAAAATATCAATGAGACAGTGGCATATCAGTAAGAGATATTAACTTGTCTCATTGACACCGGAAACCAACATTAGAGGAACATAAGATCTAATGTTGATGAGACATTGAGATATCAGTAAGACAAATAAGATTGTCTCATCAACACTCTTCAAGTAATGATCAAAAGCATACAC
The DNA here is from genome assembly GCA_007258455.2 of Sequoia sempervirens. NCBI lineage: Eukaryota > Viridiplantae > Streptophyta > Pinopsida > Cupressales > Cupressaceae > Sequoia > Sequoia sempervirens. Next base: position 4,711 of record VDFB02009463.1, on the reverse strand, counting down.
CCCTATATCGTTAGAAAGGTGAGCAACATATGCAGTAGAGCGGTATACATTGCAACCCCGCAGCAAGAAGCCTTGAGCAAGGTGGTAGTGCGGTAAACGTGGCATCATTAAAATTTATAGCAAATCACATCAGTTGCCAAAATTAAATGCTAAGGGTTTCCAAAACTAATATGACTAAATACGGTGCCATCCAAAGATAACTGATTTTTCCCAATATCTCACTCAATTGCAGTGCACTAGCGTGGAAGGACCTAAGGATACGAGAAGAAGGCCTGCAAGCGTGAAATACTCGGGTAAGTGCACAAAAACTCTCTGAAAGAGCTCTGTTAATATAAAAAATCTTTCAAAGTTTTCTCATCTGAAGCCATAGTAGAGAAAATTGAAACATGCCTCCTAAAAGAAAACAATCAGAAGTAAAAGAAGGTCAGCCTAAAATTAAAGATGAAGAACCTAAAGTAAAGAAGAGACCACTCCATCAGTCCATATTAGATATACTTCCACGGTCTATTGAAGAGGGTAATAAGAAGTTTCTCGTGGACACTGCACAAAGTTGTAGGGACGACCTCATTTCCAAATCTGGATGGGACCTATTTTGGTATTTTTACAGTAAGAGAAATGAGAAGATTCCAGTGCCAAATGCTTGGATGTTGGATATAGCAAGGTTGATTGTCTCAAATGTGTTTTTTGATGTAGAATTTATTAGACTGATAGCCAAACATTATCACTCAGCTACCAAAACAATAAGGTTTACAAACGGCACAGTATTGGTAGAAGTAACTAGAAAATCCATCATTGAGTGTTTTGACTTAAACAAGCAGGCTCTGACCAAGATAAACCTACAGAAAAGTGAGGAGGATTATGCTAGGTTAAAAAATACTTATAGAAGTGATGAGGTTCCCCTATATATGAAAAGAGGCATTGGTAACAAAACATTCCCCATCTCTACTACCACTATTGAACCATTTAATGTGACAAATTTTCAGTATTACTTTGTGAATACATATTTAGCTCTTTGCCAAGTGTTTTGGATAGATGCTCAAGATAAAATCCCAATAGGCCTAATGATGATGGCCATGAGAATTCAAAACCTTGAAACTAATATTGAATATGACTTTGCTTCATACCTTAAGAAGGTGTTAGATGATGAATTCTCCCAAGTTATAGAGGATAGAGCACCGATTACATTCAGACACTATTCCCTACTATGTCATCTGATATTGTACCAAAATAGGGACCAATGGACTAAAATAATGGACTTGGCTACATTAGATGAGCAAGGGAATCCCACACTTGTCTAAAAATGGTGCTATATTTGGGACAGTCGGTGCAAGAATTCAAGCTTTGTTGTATTCTACGAAAACTTTGTACACAAAATCCTTCAAGTTCTTGGGTATGCAATACCAAGATTGTCAACCAAAATGTTGCAACTAGTGAGACCTTTGGCTTTACGACCAGAGAAGGGTCATACAAACAATTTTGGAGATTGGTTCTTCCTCCTGGAAGTCACAATAATAAGATTTTATGGATGCCCTATTGCTCCACACATATTGCCAAAATTTGTGCCCCTCAGATTAGCATTTCTTGAATTTATGTGGCAAATGATGTGGATGGAGAAAGATGTAATGCACAAGCAAAAGAAAGGAACTTTCCTACCAAACCAAACCAAGTCTGAAGATTGGACTATAGGCTCAGACACACTAGAGGTGTTACAGTATTATTTGAAGACAAGATATGCATTGAAATCTGGAAAAGAAAGAGCCTTTGACCCTGAAAATCATATGAACAACATTAGGCACAATCTTCTTACCAAAATGGCAGTGCCACACCAAGTGGATTTTGAAGAAGATGTCATAAGGAATTTCATTACTTATAATGATGTACTTAGTAGAAGGAAAAAATGGGAATATATGAAGAAGGTTGAAGAAAGGATGAAGTGGAGGTCCAAGGATTTCCTAGGATACTTTGTTGAGGAAAAGGACCCCATCAAGAGGATAGAATTGATAATTGGTAGATTTGAAGACTTGTACAAAAAGAAGGAAGCATATCTCGAAGAACATCATAGTGGTGCAACTGCAGAGCATACCCCTGGTGAAACCTTTGAGCCTCCCATGGAGCAGTTACCTCCCAAAAGACAAAATATAGGAAGCATTGAATAGTTAGTACCTTATGAGGATACTAAAGAGGTGGGCGATACTAAGGAAGTGGCTACAATACTGCATTCATTGAAAGGTGATATTGAATTTGATCAACCCATCCTTGAGACCAGTGCCCATAAACATGAGGAAAGGATGGGAGATGTAGAAAAAATAAGTACAGAGGTACATGAAGATGAAAGGGAAATTGTAGCCAGGAGATTCATAGAAGACGATGAATTCATTAAGACTCCCGAGTTTAAGGATTTTTGGATGAAGATGAAGATAAAAGAATTTCAAGAGAGGATGGAATCAGCTGAAGCGGGAATTGAAGAATCAAAGAAAAATGAAATGGTAGCATAGACTTTCTAGGAATTAAGAGTTGAAAACATTGACATTAGCCCCCAGAAGGCTAGAGAGATGGTCTTGAAGAGAAATATGCTCATTTTCCCTGGCTTGGAATTAAAGAAAATGTTTCTTCTTGATCAAGTGCGGGCTCAGGAAGATCCAATGCTATTAGCAGAATTTGACTCCGATAACAATGTGAGTGGAATTGGGTACGTATAACCCAAAGATTGAAACCCTAGCCATATGGATCAAACAGAAAAATACACAGAAGCCAAAATTATTGGATATAATTCAAGGGATGAAAGGGACAGTGATGGTAAGGAAAATACAAGATACCACCCCTTTGGAGGCAGCCACAATAACCATGCATTCGGCCATGTTCACTCGAGCAACTATTAAGGGATTAGAAGATAGATTGAAGGAGTATGAAAAGGAACAAAGGTTCCTAAATGATGAAGTTAATAAAATATTCATGGAGAATGTCAAATTGAAAGAATAATTAAGAGGAGCAAGACCCTCAAAAAGCAAGGAGATGGTGTTCTATAGGCCTCTTATTGCTCCAATGGATATTGTGAAGAAAATTACTATAGAATAGGTAAAAACTCCAAAGAAGGAAGTGGATAATGTAAAGAAGGCTAGCAATCAAACCCAAGATGAAGTGAAAAGATGAATTTGTGAAGTTATGGAAAAGATTCTTGAGCACAGGATAAAATCAGTTATGGATAAACTAGAGAATGTGCATGATAGTTATAAAACACTTCAGCAGGCAAAGGATCAAATAAAGACACATATGCTTGTATTAGATCCTTTGTTCAAAAGGTGGTAGCCTATTCACCACACTTTGGCTAAGTTATGCAAATTTCTACAAAGAATTCCTGATGCACCCACAGCATTAAATCCAACTAAACAAACTGTGAAGATGATTATTGATGAATTTCAGTATGTACAAGGGTTTGATAAAAATATTGTAACTCGAATGGATTTATTCCATACCTGCAAACAGTGGCATATACCTGAAATTGTGAGAGATGGTGATCAATTGGAGGACTTGGATAAGTGGAAGAAAGAATTCAGTCAGGTTGTTAATAAGTGTGTAGCTCATATATAGGAGGATGATGATACCAGTCTTCCCAGGCTAAATCAGATCATGGATGGGTTGATTGTTCTTGATGCGAGATACCTAAAGTTTTTCAATGATACAAAGACATTACTAGATAGTCGATGGAAAAATCATCTTGCAAATATGCAAAAGATCCAGGAATATAAGTGGCCATCATATTTTACGGTGTATCAATGGGAGGAAAAGTATTTGGTTTCATAAGAATAGGACACTGAGGCGAGAGCTTTTGGACATTCATCATGGAGAGGAAGACTTTGCCAAATCAATGATCATGAGTCTTCTACATTGAATAATGGAACCATATGTCAAAATGTCTTAAGTCTTGTTATTTCCTTAATTATGCTAATTAAATAGTTGTTAGTAAAAGAAGTAGTTATGAAAGGTCATTTCCTTTTGTAAAAGGCCTATAGCTTGTTGCTTCCTATATAAATAGGAAACCAAGGCCTAGTTTTAAATTATCATCATATATCATTTCCATTTTGAAGACTTATGTTATTAATATATATCAATTGAAGCAATATAATGGAGAACATTTTATTATCAGAGATTCTCCATGACTGTGTTATCATTCTATATTTTTCTTATGTTTTCCATACTTATTTCTTCTTATATTTGAATGAATATCAGTTATTGAGCCTCAATACTGTGCTTATGTGAATGAATATGCTGATACAATAAATCATTTATTGTGGATGTTGGTAGAGTTGCTAAAAAAATTGAAAATTTGAGCTTATTTTGGCTTGTTACATGTTCAACATAAAAATGGAAACTATTTAAAAATAATAAAGTTAACAAAGTTGCTTATTTAAATAATTGTGAGTTACGTGCATTAATATTTTATTAACTTTTGTGTCTTCGTGAACATATGTTGATACAAAATGAATGGAAGAAGCATCCAAGTAATCCTTTTTTTTTTTGCCAACAATTCATACCAAAGATTGAACAATTTAAGGATATTGCAATAGGTATTAATTAAGGATGTGATGATGATGATATATTCTTTTACTTTTATATTCTATGAAACATTCCTTATTTTCTATGAAACAATGTATATATTCTTGTACTTGTAAATATTCTTGTATTGTTATGTCTATTAAATAAAATAGAGTTT